>ML782154.1:1366510-1399447 GCA_009831015.1 Picea engelmannii | reverse complement strand
ACCATACAGTTATGCACATTTCTGTTGAAGATTTCGAAAGTTAAAAGAAAAGGAGGAACATTCTTGTGAGTACTTAGAGTTGTAGCTTGAGGTTTCTTACTCGCATTCTCTACGACTACTTTATCTGAATTATTTACACTATTTACATTGTTATTTACATTATTTAAAGGAGTTACAGGAAGGCTTCCTTTACCTTGAGGATCATGATTGTTTTTAAGGGAAGTCTTCTATGAAACTTTGCTTTGCACAACCTTATTACTGTTTGAATTTCCATTCTTGCCATTGTCTGAAATATTTTGCAACATCTTCTGTAACAAAAATGGGAATTTCAACAACTCATAAATAGAAATGTTTGCCCGCAATTTCTTAAGATCTTCAACAACGTCATAATCTATTTTAGGGCTAGCATTACTCTGTTTAATTTCTGTTGATTTAGATGGTTTTGGAGGTAAATTTGCAGTGTTCTCAGCAGGAGGTTTGTTCGCGGTCTTGCTCCTAGTATTGTAAGGATGCACAGTCTCAAAGTTAGCTTGAAAGATACTATCAGAGAGGTGACCAAATATATTTGGAGAAGACTCTTATTCTTGAGTTGTTTCCTGCTCAACTTCCTCTTGAGGGATGTCAGGAGGGATCAAGTCATCTTGGGCTCCTAGAATTATCTGTAGAGCACATTGCAAACTTTCTAGGTTCAAGCCTTTAGGGTTTGGATTAGGCCGGTTTGGGGGAAAAGGTTTTCAGAAAGGAGGTTTGTAGGGTCCCTTACTCGAAGAGGCCTCCTCAGTCAACCTTTTTAAGTCTATGACTTGATTAGATAACTTTTGTACAACTTTGGTTAAATTTTCCAAATCAGAGTTTTCGGATTGAGTTTTGTTTTGTGTAGGTCTGGGAAGAATTTCAATCTTCTTCTTGGAAGAAGAAACGGTCTCAGTTTCGTTGCTAGAAGAATCCTTAAGACTAAGAATGTCTTTTTCAATTTGCGTAGCCTCTTCAAAGGCTTCTAACAACGTGGCCTTTTTGGATCTTTTCACCCAAATAGCTATACTTGGATGTAGAGCTTTGGTGTAGTAAGCTATTACAAGGCTCTCAGCAGGCATAGAGTCTGCAGGGATTCTATTCTTAAGTGTTAAAAATCATTGATTAAAATATTTAACTTTTTCGTTTGCATTCATTTTTAAGTTTGAAAGATCCATGACTAATACTTCAGGAGGTTTTCCATCTCCGAATTTTTCCAAAAAGCATGACTCAAATTTTTCCCAAGACACTATAGTGTGAGGTTGCTGGGCAAAGTACCAAGTGGATGCATTACCCTCAAAGGTGTAAGGGAACAACCTACAGACAACATATTCATGTTCAACGTTATGGAGTCTGATGTCTAACATAAATTTTTCGATATGATCTTCAGCTATCTGTTTTGAATCAGGATCAAACTTAGGAAGCCATTTCTCCGGGTGCTTAGGTAAAGGGTGTTGGTCTCCAGGTACAGCTACGGCATCCTGGTCCAACCAAGGTCTAGCAGGGTTGTTCTGATTTGCCATTGGGGATGGGGGTGTGGAAGGCTGAGAAGGTGGATTGCCTTCATCAGAGGAGGAATCTCCTCCAGAAGAAGAAGGAGATGAGGGATGAGGTGAAGGAGGTATCCCAGATCCTCCTGCAGCAAGATTTGTGTTTGGATCTATAGGATTCACAGTAAGGTCTATATCACCTAGTTGTTCTCTGACTTCAGAGAAGTCTAAAGGTTGACCCCACGAGCGTTTTGGTTGTCTAAGACTAGAAAAGGCTTTATGTGATTTTAATAAGAGATCGTCTAAAAATTTCTTGTATATCACCACCAGTGGGATTAGGGGTTGCTGTCTCAACTATGATCTGAGGATCTTCGGTTGAAGTAGTTGTTGTTTGAGGGGGAATACTATCAAACGAATGGCTTCTAGTCACTATAGGGGAGCGATTAGGGGGTGGAGGAGTCTTGCGACCACCTCTTGCCATCAATTTAGTTTGGCCCTCCTTCTAGCGCCATTTGTTGACGGGCGAAATTGACCGTTCGTCAACTGAGAGAGTGGAACCGGTCCGGGGTTGTCTAAATAACCCAAGCCATTTGGAATGGACCACCCAGACGAGTTTAACGACTACGTTGGCCGCTCTAAGGTCTTCTATGAAAACCAAAGAGAGAATTGATCTGAGCTAAGAAATCTAACTAAACTAAATAAAACAAACTAAACTATAACTGAATACAAGAAACTAACTAAAATAAATGAAACTAAAAACTAATAAAACAAACTAAACTAACTACACTAATCTAACTATAAACTACCAATTATTGTATATACAAGATACTAATTATGATTATAATAACTCAAATCAACTATCTAATTATCAGCTATAATATTCCTTATTCACAAATGTACACTATGGACAACCTACAGATTTGATTAAAACCTGCAAAAATCATATGTATTCTTCCCTAAGACAGCCAAGGATTTCTTTTTTGATTTTTGTATTTTATGAAAAGGAAATACAAACTACTGAAATTAAACAATCTAATATATATTACTGAAATTAAACAATCTAATATAAATATAGCTGAACTATCATCTATGTTAAACTACTTAATGAAAACAGTAAACTACACTCTAATTGACCTGGAAACGCTCCAAGTCTGCCCTGTGTATGATTGCGTCTAAGCTGGTTGGCGGAAGAAATTCACACCGTTTAGTTCTTAAGCTTCTCGGAAACGATCAGCTATGCTGCTTCTTGAAGTATTTTTACAGGACAAATAAGACATAAAAGGAATCATAACAATCTTATGATGATAAATCTCTGCAATAAGGGAAACCTATTATGCAGAAAACTTATATAACAATTCAATCTATAAAGAAGACAAAGCTATCATTCACAAAACGAATCAACAATTGTTATGTCTTTTATCTCTTTGGAAGAAACAATATATGTATAACAGTAAGAAATTATATCACTTATATTTGATTTATATAGCAAAGTAATACTAAACCATAAACAAAATGATATACAAAACTTGAAACACAATGTTGATATATTGAAAAGCAAAATCTATGACAAAACATCAATTCTGCTCCAGTTTGAATCAGAATTACATATCCTTGTTCTCCCACAACTGAGGATGATATATTATTACAAAACCATAGGTTTATATAGGTTTCTCACAAGACAAATCATCCTTGTGAATAATAGCAAATTGTTTTACAAAATCTGGGGAAATATCCCAAAATCTCCTAAACTAAGGAAACAAAATGCAAGTAAAATCTGTAGATCATCTCCTAACTGCTCATGATATCTATTGTCAATTTGAATTTTCTTGCAATAGAACACAAATATCAAATTAGAAGGATGCGTTATTAGAAAAACAATAAAAAATTGACTTTACAGACTCAGCTACAGAATCATCTGATTTTGTAGCTAGTCAAAAATAGCAAACAGGACTAGATATAATCAAATCAAATCCAAAACTAATTACTAATGATTCAACTAAAAAAATAAAAAGAATTCAATCGGGACAGGGCAAGAATACTCTGCTTTTCCAATTGACATCAAATCAAATCATAACAAGACTGTTTCATGAATGCAATCAATGGTAAACCAAATCGCATGAGATACATGAGAATCATAATTGATTTGCATAGGATCCAAATCATTTAATCCATTGCCAATATAGAAAGCCATCATGATGGAGCATGCATAACTATATCCATAGAATCCAACCACATTTCTTGTTCGTTGAGTTTCAAACAGTTCATAGGTATGGTCATAACTGGCATCGACTAGTTATAGCAACAGATTGATATCATTCAATTAAAAGCACGATGTGTAAATTGTTTCTTTTACAATTGGATGAAAACAATCTCCACGAATATCGACTCAATTTTTTTTATGTTTGATTACCATACAGTCAATGGACAGAGGCGCGATAAAATCGACAGAATTCATGAACTGGGCAATAATCAACACAAATCTTTACTGAGTTAAGTATAGAAACAATATCGAAATCCTGAACAGAATCCAATTCACACAATAATGAGAATCGAATAAGTTGCAATTGGTTATGAATCAACAGAAAAGTATCCTATTTGGTTGAAAGAAAAAAATAGTTAACCAATTCATCAATCATTTTTACTCATAACTAATTCAAATCATACCATTGACTGCATTCGAAAATTGAAATACTAACAACAGTCTATTTTTAAAAATATAACAACTTGTCTTATTAACGGAGCATCGAGCTAAATTTGAGCAATCATATCTATTCGATGATCCATTAAATTAAAACCAAATCAAATCGAATCTTAAACTATAACAAAAATGATTTATCAAAACCAAAATTATATACAGCGAAGCATGCTTATGTAACCGAGCAGGTGAAATATGTACACAGAGTGTAATATAAATGAGTGAAAATTATACCATCACAGATGCTGAGACTATGTCAATTTTGAATTGACAATTGTTGTAGCAGACTTGACATTTTTGAACAGGATCGAACCCATAGTTCGTTTCTTCTTGTCGTTGGGTTGTTCTTTTGCATTTTGACCAGTGAGATTTGCCACTTGGTTTTCCAAATCGTGAATTTTGGATTGCAATTTTTGGACATCCAATTAGTATCTCTCCAACCACAACCCACACTGATCGCAAGGTGGAGCAACAGTTTGAACAGAAGGGGGTTTTGATGATTCCCCGAGGGTTTCATGGGGTGGTTCAATACCGAGAAAATCAGGGTTATCCCGCAGACAAGGAGGTAAGTTCTTGACGAAATCATAAGGAGTTTTGCCACACAAGCCCTCGGAGTAAGGATACTCTTCGGCGAGAAAATGTTCGATGTCTGAATCAGAGTCTTCCCTGACCACGATAGGTTTTGATTTGGCAGGGGGTTTGTGTTTATTCCTCGCCATGCGAGAGATTAACCTTGCATTTTTCTTGCTTTTAGCATTAGCACCAGTGTTAGTTTTAGGCCGTTTGGTGGCGGGTTTATCAATTTCAACCTGTTTAGTCACAGCCATAGGGGAATTCAAAGGTGAGTTGGGTTTAGGTTTGGGTAGAAAAACACTATAAGGCTTAGGGGGAATAGGCTAGGTTTCAGTCACCATGTGCTTATCAACCTGAGGAGGGTTCGATTCTTCAAAGCCATTACGACTGAGAAAATCATGCCAAGAATCACGATGTAACCCCAATTCATAAACCAAAATCATTTTAATCAACCCCAAATGGAAGAGGTTGGTATCAGCTTGGCTATGCTTGTACCTTTTAGCCATCTTGAACAAACTTCTATGCAGATAGTGCGTCATATTAAGTTCGAAACCCATAAAAACCATCAATAAACGTAGGTGAAACAAGAAAATGAAACCGTACCTGCCTTCACAAGTAACGAATTGCTTGATAATCATCAAGAGATCATACCAGCGGGGTTTCAACATCTTTGCAGGCAAACCTTTGTCGCATGAGTTCACTGTGCGAGATTGGAACAGTAATGTCCACGGGACATCATCTACCTTGCAACGTTTCGACCATTTTTGTCCCTTGACAGGCAGGCTGGTTGCCGAGCTGAGAAACTGTTCAGTGATTTCAAGCTGGACATCTCCAACTTTGGCTCGATAGCCATCAAACGATAATGCAAATTGCCAGCCACAGTGAAGTTATAACCATCGAACTTCCTTATGAAAGCGAGCCACCCGTGATTTTCCAGGTCGCTATATGCACCATCAAACGTCAACAGTGCTTGGCACCCGTTGGGCTCGGCCCTTACGACAGGAGCCATGGCTTCTGTACATGGTAGGGTTTGAACTGAACGAAACAATGCACAGGTTCAAAAAACAATAGGGTTTGACAGCTTCAGCGCTCGAAGAGACCGGAATTAACTGCATGCGTGCGAAGGTGGTGGGATTACCACTGCCATGCATTGTATTAATGACTGAGTACAATGTTGTTATAATCATAATCGTTTAAACCATATGTATCGGCCAACAAAATAGGTGTACAATCATATCAACGTGCCATTCATCCGAAACAGAACCAAGACCATACGTTATACTCATGCGCCAAGTGTTCAGTTCAATCCAACACAATATCCAACATTAACCAACGATCCATCGTATGAATCAATCATTTTATACCAAGGTTAATTCAATCATGACAATGCACTATTGATTGTTCAATGTAATATCAACTCACAAAACAATGCACCGAACATCGATTATACAATTGAAATCCAAAATGATTAATCAACGCGCCTTTGTGAAACTCAAACCATTGTCATTTCTTAAATTGACCTTATAATATTACCAATGCATTTGTTTGCACATTCAAATGTTTATATTTCAAAGTTTTTGAAACATTGCAACCAAAAATCTCATATAATCAATGAGTGAAGAGCTCATAGCAATAAGGATGAAAGCATATAAGACCAAAATCAATCATGACCTTTATAGAATCAAATGTAACTAGTAAATCTTCATGCTCGACAGCTTGGTAATCAAACAAATCCAAATGCGCAATCAAGGTAAGAGTAGGCTAAAGGACATAAGTTTGAAAAATCTTTTGCAGTCATGTGATAAACCAATGGTGAAGTGTCTTTCGGAAAAATCGATAAAAGACGACGATAGTCCAAACAATGAAAGAGATGTTTTCACACTTTCAGTTGTGAAAATCGAATCGAAACCAAATTGCAATTGTCGCAAAAAATGAAACAAATGTCTAGTAGCACAATGCAACGATGATTTGTCGTTAATGAGAGAAGGGGTGTAGGCAGCCTTTTTTAGAGAAATAAAAAAAATGAATTGGCTGCCAACATAACCTTGTTAACAGTTCCAGAAATATGCTTAGTTACAAAAGTGAAGTTCTGCATGTATTCAACCCATTTTACATGTCTTTGATTCAACTTTTCCTGTTGAGTCACAAACTGCAGTGCATGATTCTCAATGTATAATACAAACTCCTTCGAGATCAAGTAATGTCTCCATTTCTTTCATGCCTGAATAATAGCATAAAACTCCTTGTCATACGTGGAGTATTTCACCTTTTCTTCATTGATCTTCTCATTGAAGTATGCTATCGTCCTGTCTTCTTGACTCAAGACTACCCCTATTGCAAATCCACTTGCATCGCATTTCACTTGAAATGTCTTTTGGAAATCAGGTAACACCAGGATTGGTTATTCCGTGATTTTCCTCTTCAACAGATTAAAACTCTTCTTAGCCTCTTCTGTCCAGTGAAAAGAATTATGTCTCTTATTCACGGTATCCATCATTGGTGCACTATTTCCACTGAAATTCCTAATGAATATTCGGTAGAAACTAGCCAATCCGTGAAAACTTCTCACCTCAAATATACTCTTCGGTGATGGCCAATTCTTGATCACTTCCACTTTATCTGGATCCATCCTTAATTTATCTGTAGAAATAACAAAACCCAAATAAATGAGCTCTATCTTCATGAATGAGGATTTTTTCATGTTTATCAGCATCTTCTCCTGCTGTAACCTCTCCATCACTATAGCCAAATGTTTCAGATGTTCAGCTTCTGTTTTGCTAAAAATTAGTATATCATCCAGATATACGATGGAAAATTTTCCGATGAACTCCCTCAGGACTTCGTTCATCAACCTCATGAAGGTAATCGACGCATTTGTTAAGCAAAACGGCATAACAAGCCATTCATATAATCCTTCGTTGGTTTTGAATGATATCTTCCATTCATCACCTTCTGTCATACGAATCTAGTGATATCCACTTTTCAAATCAATCTTCGAAAAATACTTTGCTCCACTCAAGAAATCCATGATATCATCCATCCTTGGCAATGGGAATCTGTACCTGATGGTTATTTTTTTAATCTCTCTCGAGTCAGTACACATCCTCTAGCCTACATCTTTCTTCGGACTGAGTACTGTCGGAACAACACATGGGCTCAAGCTTTCCCTGACCAAACCTTTGTCCAACAAATCTTGGACTTGTCTTTTGACCTCTTCATTATCCTGCGGTGTCAATCTGTACGTAGATTTGTTTGGGAAACTAGCTCCTGGTATGAGATCAATGTGATGACTCACACTTCTGATCGGTGGCAACGAACGAGGTAGTTCGTCCACTACTATGTCAGCGAACTCTTCTTGCAGTTCTTGAACCTCTTTTGGTAGATCATCTACCCTTATGCTGGTTAAGATAATCGTTGGCTTCCTAACCACAATGAATTGCAGTTCCTCCTTCTTCTTAACCTCTGTAAGAAGTTCCTTCCCGCTCATGCGAAGTATAGTGTTGCTTACTTTAGGTTTCACCTTCCTATCTTTGATTGGAAGCAACATGTGAGTTCTCCCATTCTTCTCTAGCGTGTATGTGTTCATCCTCAAATCATGAACCACATTTCTATCATATTTCCACGGTCTACCCAACAATAGATGAAAAACATCCATGGGAATAACATCACACAGTATCTTATTATTATATCCTCCTATCTTAAATTCAACTAAACATTGTTTAGTGACATTTACCTAATGTCCTTTTTGTAGCCATGAAACTCTATATGGACTTGTATGTTCAATCATATCCAGCTCCAACTTTTCTACCATCTCCGTTGAAATGAGATTATCCATGCTATCACTATCCACAATGACCTTACGTACCCTATCCTTGGTTTTGCAGGCAGTCCAAAAAACATTGTTTCTTTGGACTGAACTGTCCACCTCCTTCTGTGGTGTTAAGAGAAATTTTCACATCATCAGTGATCTTCCACCTTTAGCATCTTCTATCTCAACATTCTACCTCTGTGCTTTGGAAATGTGAGCCTCACCACCTTCTTTCTTCTTATCTAGACATTCATAAGATTTGTGTCCATTCTTTCCACATGTGAAGCACTTTATGACTCCACCTCTTCCTCTTCCTCTACCTCTAGTACAAGGAAAAATGTTTCCATCTGCATATTGACCTCTCTGTTCAGTATGCTTCCCTCTTTGTGAACTTCCACCTATATCAGTCTGAGTCTGAGGTTTTTTTCTTTCTTCTTTGTGTTTCAAATTTCTATCCTGGGCAACTGTTTTGCCTCTGGCTTGACTTCTGTCTCGGCCTCTCTGACCTTATTTTCAGTTCAGCTTCTCTTCAGATTTTAGAGCCATATGATAAGCATATTCCACCGTCCAGATGGTCATCATGCTCATCTCATCCTGAATGTCGTATCACAGGCCATTCATGTACCTAGAAATATTTTCATCATCACTTTCCCGATGACCTGCCCTGATCTGCAGCCTGTAGAATTCTTCAGTATATTCCTTCACTGTCATCAGCTTCTATCTCAAATTTTTCATTCTTAGAAAGAGAGTAATCTGATAATCCCTGGGAATGAATTTTGCCTTGATCTTCGCAATCATCCTATCCCAACTCTTGATCTTCTTCCTATCTTTGCAGCATCTGTCAACTTGTAGTTCATCCCACCTCAATGTTGCATGTCCTTTCAATCTTGTGACAACATGCCTGACCATCTTATATTCCTCGACATCTTCATAGTCAAAATAAGTGTCCAGATCTCTATTCCAGTCTATAAGCTCTTCGTCATCCAGGTTTCCCTCATAAAATGGGATGTCCATTTTTTCCCTGGCACCGATCCTTGCGACAACTCTAATCAAGTGTTCATTCGCGGCATCTTCCGCTGAAATTTCTTCTTCCTCGTGTTCAACTTCATTTTCACTTTTGGAATCACTAAGATCCCCAGCACCAACTGTGCATCTCTGTGTTGTCTTTATGTCCTCAAGTCTGGAGCGTAGATCACGCATTTCTCTTGCTATGGTTGGGTCGGGCATATGCCTACCTCGTCTTCTTGCTATTTCCCTTTCCTCTGGTGGATCGGGTGTTTTTTTGTCCCTTATTCTCGAAGGCATGGTGAATTCTCCTTTTTCCTTGCTACAGAAAGAAAATAACCCTTTATGTGCTCTGATACCACACCTGACGTAGACTGAGCCCTTGCCTCGGCCAGATTCTCTACGCTGACCTCTCGATATTAACGGATCGTTCTAATTTCACCTTTGAGCCAGAGTAGCTCTTTTGATTCGTCAGTGGAATCTTTGTTAAAAACTCGATCCACAAGTCCTTCCTTTTCCCCTGTCATGGCTTCTGCACATACCTAATCTCTCCCTGACAAAAATTTTAGGTTTCGGGGTTTCGCAATTCTCGTTGTCGAGAACCTCAGTCTTCTCAATCCCCCGATCTGTGATATCCCAAAATGATGAAACAACTTCAACAACGTTTAGTCCCCATGGCTACCTTTTGGTCCATGTGACCACCTTTCCATATGACCGCAGTCCTATGTCTTTCACGATTTCGGTCTTTCAAATACCAAAATGCATGGACCCTTTGTCCTCACGATTCACGATCCTCCGAATCCCAATTTCCCAAAATGTTTTCCCTTTCAGGATTTTTATTCAAAAACCTAGATTGTTGCCATGCATCCCCTCGAGATGGACGGTCCTCGTCGTTTCATGATTTTGGGTTTTGAAACACCAAAATCCCTATGGTTTCTTTCCCTTGGAACTCTCAAAGTTCCGATTTATGATCCTCTAATATGACGAAATGACATCAGCTAGCCCCACAATGGAGCCTTCCACCTTTTCGGGGTTTCGGACTTCCCAGTTCTGAAATGTGCGTGCTTCCTGTCTTCAAGATTCACGAAACACCGAACCTCTAAATGTCGGTGGACTCTCCTATCGGCATTTTTCCTGAATTCTCGGATTTCCGCCACGCGCCCTCCTATGATGGACGGTCCTCAATCATTTTGTGATTTCACAAAATCAAATGCAAATGTCCTCCTATCCTCTTGAACCCCGAAATACCAACATGCAAAATTTCGACGGGCTCTTGATCATCGCCACGTGTCTCAACTGACGGATGATCCTGATTCAATCTCGGGATTTCACGACTTGCGATTCCCCAGTGTCGCATTTTATCTGTCAACTAAAAACCCCGGTAACCAAAATATCGACAGGTTCTTGATCTCTTCCACGTGTCTCAATAGATGGATGGTCCAGATCAAAATTGGGATTTTCACTACGAAGTTACCCAATCTCCTATCCTCGAGACTTCCGATACCCCCAATTCAGAAACCCTGATATCCCGATGCCTTTCGAGACCTTCACTCTGCTTACAAGAGTTTAACACTTGTGTAACTCCTGTCAGATCCCACGAATGACGGGTATCTAAGTGAGGATCTGACGACTCGCGTTCTCCTAAGCTTTAACCCTGGAAACAGTCGTAACCTCCTTGCTTTTCTGTCAGATCGGACGGCTGGCGGGATTTCGAAAATTCTCTACGAAGAATTTTGACCGTTCGTCTCTTCCCTTCGACGAATTTGTAGGTTCGAATCCTTCTAAGGTTTTCCATGACTTCGAGGATTTCAAGAAACTCTTGCACGCACTCCTTGCAACAACCCTTCAAACACTTCAGTGTTGAACACCTTCGACTCCGCGCACTCCTTGCAGTAGAAGTCCTCAGATAGTTTCTCAGGTTTCAAACCCTGGATTCAAGCTTGGTCTGTGCACACCTTGCATGACTCTTGTTTCAAATATGCCCTTCAGAGGAAATGAGAACAAACATTGTCCTATCTGAGTATTCCAGAGACAAATCTCTGAATTTTTTGTCAACGCACACCTTGTGGACAAATCAACTGCACTCCTTGCAGGAATCCTTTCTCAGAGAGAGAAACAATTGAAACTCATTCCTTACTCTCCCTTTCTCAGACTTCAAAAATTTAACAAGAAATCATTCATACATAGCATAAAAGAAAATGTATAACAGAAAGAGTAAAACGATGAACATACCATTCAACATACACATACAAGAAACAAATGCAATGCCATGAATCTGAATTTAGACTTCTTCTATTAATTCAAATCTTTGTAAATGGGTATTTTTCAAAAATAGTTTCTCTGTTCTAGCTTTGTATGCTCTTCTCTTGGTAATGTTCTTCACTATCATACAATTACACAATGAGGGTATCTATATCCCGTTTCCCTCTCTCATCCTAAACTGTCTAATTCACGCATTAAATTCTATCTACTTGCATTAACTATCATAAATGCCTTTCCACCTACTAAGGACGAGAGTGGATCACTCAAGGTCCATTTACATTTTTATAAGTGTGCCTCCACTTGATGACTTCATTAATGTTTCAATACATTTTCAAAATTTGCGTTGGGCACCTTTCCATCTGTCTTTTATCTCCGCGCTGGCTCGCTTGAGATGCTTCTGCATCATACTGCCTTGCTTGAAAATTTTCATGGGCTCCTATCCATGAGCTCACGCATGATCTGTCCATGCCTCTGGATCTCTGCTTTTTTCTCCCAATTGGCATCTTCAATTAGATGGCCCTTCCATTTGAACAAATATTCAAAGTGTTGCTTTCGTTTGGTCTTCTTACCGACCCTTTTTTTCAGTATGTGCTCCATCTGTGGCTTTTCTGTAATTGGCATCTGTTTTGTCCACTGGACCTCTGACTGTTCATTTCCCACTTATGCTTCCTCAGCTTTATATGGGTACAAATCTAAGATATTGAACATTGGAGAAATTTCGATCCCATCGGGTAATTCAATCTCGTAAGCATTCGCCCCAAATTACTTTAAGACCTTACATAGCCCGATTTTCTTCATCTTCATTTTATTATATGTACCTCTCAGGAACCTTTGCTTTCTTAGATGTGCCAAAATCAAATCACCAACCTCAAATTGAAGTTGTCTCCTATGTTGATCTGCTCTTAATCTCTCATCTGAGAAATTCCTCTCGGCTGCATGCCATAGACAATCTGAAATGGACTCTTCCCAGTGCTTCTATTAAATGAGTCATTATAAGCAAACTCTACCTATGGTAATATGTTGTCCCATTGGCTATGGTGTTCTGTCACCAAGCTTCTCAGCAAGTCTCCTAGACTTCTGTTTACCACTTTTATCTGTCCATCTATCTGAGGATGATAAGATGAACTGAATGATAAGTTAGTTCCCAACATATTGTATAAATTCCTCCAAAAATGTTCTACGAACTTAGTGTCTCGTTCCAAAACTATGCTCCTTGGTAAGCCATGAAGTAGAATGACTTCTTTGAAAAACAGATTCACAATGTGAGTTGCGTCAATGGTCTTCTGACATGGATTGAAGTGTGCCATCTTGGAAAATCTATCCACCACCACAAAGATTGAGTCAAAACCTCTTCGTGTTCTTGGAAACCCCAATATGAAATCCATGAAGACTGCATCCCACAACCTCTCAAGTATTGGCAATGGTTGGTAAAATCCTGCATTTTGTCTCTTTCCCTTCAAATCCTGGAAAATTCTACATCTTTCCACGAATATCTTGACATATGCTCACATTCCTGGCCAAAAATATGACTCATTCAATTTTGCGAATGTCCTGTCGTGACCGAAATGTTCGTCCAATCCTCCACTATGTTTCTCCTTCAGCAAATTCTCCCTCATGGAGCATTTTGGAATACAAAGTTGATTACCTTTAAATAGTAATCCTTCTTGGATCATGTATTCTGTCCATTGACTTCTTTCCATGAGAATTTGATTCTCAGCTGCTTCATACGCCTCCTTAAAATCTGGATCATCTTTGTACATGTTCGTGAGATCATCAAAACCCAGTGTTTTAACTCTAAATTCCTGCAACAACAAACATTTCCTGCTCAAAGCATCAACAACCTTCTTAGCAGTTCCAGAAATATGCTTAGTTACAAAAGTGAAGTTCTGCATGTATTCAACCCATTTTACATGTCTTTGATTCAACTTTTCCTGTTGAGTCACAAACTGTAGTGCATGATTGTCACTTTATAAGACAAACTCCTTCGAGATCAAGTAATGTCTCCATTTCTTTAATGCCTGAATAATAGCATAAAACTCCTTGTCATACGTGGAGTATTTCACCTTCACTTCATTTAGCTTCTTGTTGAAGTATGCTATCGGCATGTCTTCTTGACTCAAGATTGCCCCTATTGCAAATCCACTTGCATCGCATTTCACTTGAAATGTCTTTTGGAAATCAGGTAACACCGGGATTGGTTATTCCGTGATTTTCCTCTTCAACAGATTAAAACTCTTCTCAGCCTCTTATGTCCAGTGAAAAGACTTATGTCTCTTCTTCACGGTATCCATCATTGGTGCACTATTTCCACTGAAATTCCTAATGAATATTCGGTAGAAACTAGCCAATCCGTGAAAACTTCTCACCTCAAATATACTCTTCGGTGATGACCAATTCTTGATCACTTCCACTTTATCTGGATCCATCCTCAATTTATCTGTAGAAATAACAAAACCCAAATAAATGAGATCTATCTTCATGAATGAGTATTTTTTCATGTTTATTAGCAGCTTCTCCTGCTGTAACCTCTCCATCACTGTAGACAAATGTTTCAGATGTTTAGCTTCTGTTTTGCTAAAAATCAGTATATCATCAGGACGATGGCAAATTTTCTGATGAACTCCGTCAGGACTTTGTTCCTAAACCTCATGAAGGTACTTGATGCATTTGTTAAGCAAAATGGCATAACAAGCCATTCATATAATCCTTCGTTGTTTTTTTATGATGTCTTCCATTCATCACCTTCTCTCATACGAATCTGGTGATATCCACTTTTCAAATCAATCTTCGAAAAATACTTTTCTCCACTCAAGAAATCCATCAGATCATCCATCCTTGGCAATGGGAATCTGTACCTGATGGTTATTTTGTTAATCTCTCTCGAGTCAGTACACATCCTCTATCCTCTGTCTTTCTTCGGACCGAGTACTGTCGGAACAACACACGGGCTCAATCTTGTCCTGACCAAACCTTTGTCCAACAAATCTTGGACTTGTCTTTTGACCTCTTCATTATCCTGCGGCATCAATCTGTACGCAACTTTGTTTGGCAAACTAGCTCCTGGTATGAGATCAATGTGATGCCTCACACTTCTGATCGGTGGAAACGAATGAGGTAGTTCGTCCACTACTATGTCAGCAAACTCTTCCAGCAGTTCCTGAACCTCTCCTGGTAGATCATCTACCCTTATGCTGGTTAAAATAATCGTTCGTTTCCTAACCACAATGAGTTGCGGTTCCTCCTTCTTCTTAACCTCTGTAAGAAATTCCTTCCCGCTCATGAGAAGTACAATGTTTCTTAATTTAGGTTTCACCTCCCTATCTTTGATTGGAAGCAACATGTGAGTTCTCCCATTCTTCTCTAGGGTGTATGTGTTCATCCTCCCATCATGAACCACATTTCTGTCATATTTCCACAGTCTACCCAACAATAGATGACAAACATCCATGAGAATAACATCACAGAGTATCTTATCATTATATCCTCCTATCTTAAATTCAACTAAACATTGTTTAGTGACATTTACCTAATGTTTTTTTTGTAGCCATGAAACTCTATATGGACTTGGATGTTCAATCAGCTCTAGCTACAGCTTTTCCACCATATCCATTGAAATGAGATTATCCATGCTACCACTATCCATAATGACCTTACGTACCCTATCCTTGGTTTTGCAAGCAGTCCAAAAAACATTATTTCTTTGGACTGAACTCTCCACCTCCTTCTCTGGTGTTAAGAGAACTTTTTGCATGATCGGTGATCTTCCGCCTTCAGAATCTTCTGTCTCAACATTCTACCTCTGTGCTTCGGAAATGTGAGCCTCACCACCTTCTTTCTTCTTATCTAGACATTCATAAGATTTGTGTCCATTCTTTCCACATGTGAAGCACTTTATTACTCCACCTCTTCCTCTTCCTCTACCTCTATTACAAGGAAAAATGTTTCCATCTGCATATTGACCTCTCTGTTCAGTATGCTTCCCTCTTTGTGAACTTCCACCTATCTCAGTCTGAGTCTGAGGTTTTTTTCCGTCTTCTTTGTGTTTTAGATTTCTATCCTAGGCAACCTTTTTGCCCCTGGCTTGACTTCTGCCTCGACCTCTCTGACCTTGTTTTCGGCTCAGCTTCTCTTCAGATTTTAGAGCCATATGATAAGCATATTCCACCATTCATATGGTCATCATGCTCATCTCATCCTGAATGTCGTATCGCAGGCCATTCATGTACCTGGAAACCTTTTCATCATCACTTTCCCAATGACCTGCCCTGATCTGGAGCCTGTAGAATTCTTCAGTATATTCCTTCACTGTCATCAGCTTCTGTCTCAAATTTTGCATTCTTCGAAACAGAGTAATATGGTAATCCCTGGGAATGAATTTTGCCTTGATCTTCACAATCATCCTATCCCAACTCTTGATCTTCTGCCTACCTTTGCAGCGTCTGTCAGCTTGTAGTTCATCCCACCACAATGTTGCATGTCCTTTCAATCTTGTGACAACATTTCTGACCTTCTTATCTTCCTCGACATCTTCATAGTCAAAATAAGTTTCCAGATCTCTAATCCAGTCTATAAGCTCTTCAGCATCCAGGTTTCCCTCATAAACTGGGATGTCCATTTTTTCCCTGGCACCCATCCTTGCGACAACTCTAATCAAGCGTTCATTTGTGGCATCTTCCGCTGAAATTTCTTCTTCCTCATGTTCAACTTCATTTTCACTTTTGGAATCACTAAGATCCCCAGCACCGACTGTGCATCTCTGTGTTGTATCCATGTCCTCAAGTTTGGAGCGTAGATCACGCATTTCTCTTGCCATGGTTGGGTCGGGCATCTACCTACCTCTTCTTCTTGGTGTTTCCCTTTCCTCTGGTGGATCAGGTGTTTTTCTGTCCCTTCTTCTTAGCGGCATGGTGAATTATCCTTTTTCCTTGCTAAAGAAAGCACATAACCCTTTCTGTTCTCTGATACCACACCTGACGCAGACTGAGCCCCTGCCTCGGCCAGAGTCTCTACGCTGACCTCTCGATCTTAACAGATCATTCTAATTTCACCTTCGATCCAGAGTAGCTCTTTTGATTCCTCACTGGAATCTCTGTTAAAAACCCGGTCCACAAGTCCTTCCTTTTCCCCTGTCATGACTTCTGCACATACCTGATCTCTCCCCGACAAAAATTTCAGGTTTTGGGGTTTCGCAATTCCCGTTGTCGAGAACCTCAGTCTTCTCAATCCCCCGATCTCCGATATCCCAAAATGTTGAAATGGCTTCAACAATGTTCAGTCCCCATGGCTACCTTTTGGTCCATGTGACCACCTTTCCATATGACCGCAGTCTTATGTCTTTCGCGATTTCGGTCTTTCAAATGCCAAAACACATGGACCCTTTGTCCTCACAATTCCCGATCCTCCGAATCCCGATTTCCCGAAATGGTTTCCCTTTTGGGATTTTTCTTCAAAAACCTATATTGTTGCCACACGTCCCCTCGAGATGGGCAGTTCTTATCATTTCATGATTTTGGGTTTTGAAACACCAAAATCCCTATGGTTTCTTTCCCTTGGAACTCCCGAAGTTCCGATTTATGATCCTCTAATATGACGAAATGACATTAGCTATCCCCACAATGAAGCCTTCCACCTTTTCGGGGTTTCGGACTTCCCAGTTCCGAAATGTGCGTGCTTCCTGTCTTCAAGATTCACGAAATGCCGAATCCCAAAATGTCGATGGACTCTCCTATCGGCATTTTTCCTGAATTCTCGGATTTCCGCCACGCGCCCTCCTATGATGGATGGTCCTCAATCATTTTTTGATTTCGTGAAATCAAATGCCAATGTCCTCCTATCCTCTTGAACCCCAAAATCCCGACATGCAAAATGTCGATGGGCTCTTGATCATCACCACGTGTCTCAACTGACGAACGATCTTGATTCAATCTCAGGATTTCACGACTTGTGATTCCTGGGTGTCACATTTTATCTGTCAACTAAAAACCCTGGTAACCGAAATACCGATGGGTTCTTGATCTCTGCCACGTGTCTCAATAGATGGATGGTCCAGATCAAGATTGGGATTTTCACTACGAAGTGACCCGATCTCCTGTCCTCGAGACTTTCGATACCCCAAATTCAAAAACCCTGATATCCCAACGTCTTTCGAGACCTTCACTCTGCTTGCGAGAGTTTAACGCTTGTGCAACTCCTGTCAGATCCCACGACTGACAGGTGTCTAAGTGAGGATCTAACGGCTAGTGTTATCCTAAGCTTGAACCCTGGAAATAGTCGTAACCTCCTTTCTTTTCTGTCATATCGGATGGTTGGCGAGATTTCAAAAATTCTCTACGAAGCATTTTGACCGCCCGTCTCTTCCCTTCGACTACTTTGCAGGTTCGAATCCTTCTGAGGTTTTCCATGAATTCGAGTATTTCAAGAAATTATTGCACGCTCTCCTTGCGGCAAACCTTCAAACACTTCAGTATTGAACACCTTCGACTCCACGGACTCCTTGCAGTAGAAGTCCTTGAATAGTTTCTCAGGTTTCAAACCCTCGATTCAAGCTTGGTATGTGCACAACTTGCATGAATCTTGCGTCAAATCTTCCCTTCAGAGGAAATGAAAAAAAACGTTGTCCTATCTGAGAATTCCAGAGACAAATCTCTGAATTCTTTGTCAACACACACCTTGCGGACAATTCAACTGCACTCCTTGCAGGAATCCTTTCTCAGATAGAGAAACAATTGAAACTCATTCCTTACTCTCCCTTTCTCAGACTTCAAATATTTAACAAGAAATCATTCATACATAGCATAAAAGAAAATGTATAACAGAAAGAGTAAAACCATGAACATACCATTCAGCATACACATACAAGAAACAAATACAATGCCATGAATCTAAATTTAGACTTCTTCTATTAACTCAAATCTCTGTACATGTGCTTTTTTCAAAAACAATTTCTTTGTTCTAGCTCTGTATGCTCTTCTCTTGGTAATGTTCTTCACTATCATACAATTACACAATGAGGGTGTCTATATCCCGTTTCCCTCTCTCATGTCTAATTCACACATTAAATTCTATCCACTTGCATTAACTATCATAAATGCCTTTCCACCTACTAAGGAAGAGAGTGGATTGCACAAGGTCCATTTACATTTTTATAAGTGTGCCTCCACTTGATGACTTCATTAATGTTTCAAGACATTTTCAAAATTTGGGTTGGGCACCTTTCCAGCTGTCTTTTGTCTCCGCGCTGGCTCGCTTGAGATGCTTCTGCATCATACTCCCTTACTTGAAAATTTTCATGGGCTCCTATCCATGAGCTCACACATGATCTGTCCATGCCTATAGATCTTTGCTTCATTCTCCCAGTTGGCATATTCAATTGGATGGCCCTTCCACTTGACCAAATATTCAAAGTGTTTCTTTCGCCTGGTCTTCTTGGCGACCCTTTTGTTCATAATTTTCTCCATCTGTGGATTTTCTGAAATTGGCATCTGTTTTTTCCACTAGACCTTTGACTGTTCATTTCCCATTCCTGCTTCCTCAGCTTTATATGGGTACAAATCTGAGATATTGAACATCGAAGAAATTCTGATCCCATCGAGTAATTCAATCTCGTAAGCATTCGCCCCAAATTTCTTCAAGACCTTACATGGTACGATTTTCTTCATCTTCAGTTTATTATATGTCCCTCTCAGGAACCTTTCCTTTCTCAAATGTGCCAGAATCAAATCACCAACCTGAAATTGAAGTTGTTTCCTATGTTGATTTGCTCTGAATCTCTCAGCTCAAAAATTCCTCTCGGTTGCATGCCATAGACAATCTCAAATGGACTCTGCGCTGTGATTCTATTAAATGAGTCATTATAAGCAAACTCTACCTATGGTAATATGTTGTCCCATTGGCTATGGTGTTCTGTCACCAAGCTTCTCAGCAAGTCTCCCAGACTTTTGTTGACCACTTATGTCTGTCCATCTATCTGAGGATGATAAGCTGAACCGAATGATAAGTTAGTTCCCAACTTATTCCATAAAGTCCTCCAAAAATGTCCTACGAACTTAGTGTCTCGATCCGAAACTATGCTCCTTGGTAAGCCATGAAGTCGAATGACTTCTTTGAAAAACAGATTCACAATGTGATTTGTGTCACTGGTCTTATGACATGGAATGAAGTGTGCCATCTTGGAAAATCTATCCACCACCACAAATATTGAGTCAAAAACTCTTCGTTTTCTTGGCAACCCCAGTATGAAATCCATGTAGACTGCATCCCATAGCCTCTCAGGTATTGGCAATGGTTGGTAAAATACTACATTCTGTCTCTTTCCCTTCAAATCCTAGCAAATTCTACATATGTCCACGAATATCTTGACATATGCTCACATTCTCGGCCAAAAATATGACTCATTCAATTTTGCGAACGTCATGTCATGACCGAAATGTCTGGCCAATCCTCCATTATGTTTCTCCTTCAGCAAATTCTCCCTCATGGAGCATTTTGGAATACAAAGTTGATTGCCTTTAAATAGTAATCCTTCTTGGATCATGTATTATGTCCATTGACTTCTGTCCCTAAGAATTTGATTCTCAGCTTCTTCATACGCCTCCTTAAAATTTGTATCATCTCTGTACATGTTCCCAAGATCATTAAAACCCAGTGTTTTAACTCTGAATTCCTACAACAACAAACATTTCCTGCTCAACGCATCAACAACCTTGTTAGCAGTTCCAGAAATATGCTTAGTTACAAAAGTGAAGTTCTGCATGTATTCAACCCATTTTACATGTCTTTGATTCAACTTTTCCTATTGAGTCACAAACTGCAGTGCATGATTGTCACTGTATAAGACAAACTCCTTCGAGATCAAGTAATGTATCCATTTCTTTAATGCCTGAATAATAGAATAAAACTCCTTGTCATACATGGACTATTTCACCTTTGCTTCATTCATCTTCTCGCTGAAGTATGCTATCGGCCTGTCTTCTTGACTCAAGACTGCCCCTATTGCAAATCCACTTGCATCACATTTCACTTGAAATGTCTTTTGGAAATCAGGTAACACCAGGATTGGTTATTCCGTGATTTTCCTCTTCAACAGATTAAAACTCTTCTCAGCCTCTTATTTCCAGTGAAAAGACTTATGTATCTTCTTCACGGTATCCATCATTGGTGCACTATTTCCACTGAAATTCCTAATGAATATTTGGTACAAACTAGCCAATCCGTGAAAACTTCTCACCTCGAATATACTCTTCGGTGATGGCCAATTCTTGATCACTTCCACTTTATCTGGATCCATCCTCAATTTAACTGTAGAAATAACAAAACCCAAATAAATGAGCTCTATCTTCATGAATGAGGATTGTTTCATGTTTATCAGCAACTTCTCCTGTTGTAACCTCTCCATCACTGTAGCCAAATGTTTCAAATGTTCAGCTTTGTTTTGCTGAAAATCAATATATCATCCAGATATACGATGGCAAATTTTTCGATGAAATCCCTCAGGAATTCGTTCATCAAACTCATGAAGGTACTCGACGCATTTGTTAAGCAAAACAACATAAAAAGACATCTATATAATACTTCGTTGGTTTTGAATGTTGTCTTCCATTCATCACCTTCTCTCATACGAATCTGGTGATATCCACTTTTCAAATCAATCTTCGAAAAATACTTTGCTCCACTCAAGAAATCCATCAGATCATTCATCCTTGGCAATGGGAATTTGTACCTAATGGTTATTTTGTTAATCGCTCTTGAGTCAATACACATCATCCAGTCTCCGTCTTTCTTCGGACTGAGTACTGTTAGAACAACACATGGGCTCAAGCTTTCCCTGACCAAACCTTTGTCCAACAAATCCTGGACTTGTCTTTTGACCTCTTCATTCTCCTGCGACGTCAATCTATACACAACTTTGTTTGGCAAACTAGCTCCTAGTATGAGATCAATGTGATGACTCACACTTCTGATCAGTGGAAATGAACGAGGTAGTTCATCCACTACTATGTCAGCGAACTCTTCCAGCAGTTCTTGAACCTCTTCTGGTAGATCATCTACCCTTATGATGGTTAAAATAATTGTTGGCTTTCTAACCACAATGAATTGCGGTTCCTCCTTCTTCTTAACCTCTGTAAGAAGTTCCTTCCCGCTCATGAGAAGTACAGTGTTTCTTACTTTAGGTTTCACCTCCCTATCTTTGATTGGAAGCAACATGTGAGTTCTCCCATTCTTCTCTAGGGTGTATGTGTTCATCCTCCCATCATGAACCACATTTATTTCATATTTCCACAGTCTTCCCAACAATAGATGACAAACATCCATGGGAATAACATCACAGAGTATCTTATCATTATATCCTCCTATCTTAAATTCAACTAAACATTGTTTAGTGACATTTACCTAATGTCCTTTTTGTAGCCATGAAACTCTATATGGACTTGGATGTTCAATCATCTCCAGCTCCATCTTTTCTACCATCTCCGTTGAAATGAGATTATCCATGCTACCACTATCCACAATGACCTTGCATACCCTGTCCTTGGTTTTGCAAGAAGTCCAAAAAACATTGTTTCTTTGGAATGAACTCTCCACCTTCTTCTCTGGTGTTAAGAGAACTTTTCGCATCATCAGTGATCTTCCACCTTCAGCATCTTCTGTCTCAACATTCTACCTCTATGCTTCAGAAATGTGAGCCTCACCACCTTCTTTCTTCTTATCTGGACATTCATAAGATTTGTGTCCATTCTTTCCACATGTGAAGCAGTTTATTACTCCACCTCTTCTGCCCTCTTTGTGAACTTCCACCTATCTCAGTCTGAGTCTGAGGTTTTTTTCCCTCTTCTTTGTGTTTCAGATTTCTATCCTGGGCAACTGTTTTTCCTCTGGATTGACTTCTGCCTCGGCTTCTCTGATCTTGTTTTCGGCTTAGCTTCTCTTCATCTTTTAGAGCCATATGATAAGCATCTTCCACCGCTCAAATGGTCATCATGCTCATATCATCCTGAATGTTGTATCGCAGGCCATTCATGTACCTGGAAACCTTTTCATCATCACTTTCCCGATGACTTTCCCTGATCTGTAGCCTATAGAATTCTTCAGTATATTCCTTCACTGTCATCAGCTTCTGTCTCAAATTTTGCATTCCTCGAAATAGAGTAATCTGGTAATCCCTGGTAATGAATTTTTCCTTGATATTCGCAATCATCCTATCCCAACTCTTGATCTTCTGCCTACCTTTGCAGTGTCTGTCAGCTTGTAGTTCATCCCACCACAATGTTGCATGTCCTTTCAATCTTGTGACAACATGTCTGACCTTCTTATCTCCCTCGACATCTTCATAGTCAAAATAAGTGTCCAGATCTCTAATCCAGTCTATAAGATCTTCATCATCCAGGTTTCCCTCATAAACTGGGATGTCCATTTTTGTCCTGGCACCCATCCTTGCGACAACTCTAATCAAGCGTTCATTCGCGACAACTTCAGCTAAAATTTCTTCTTCCTCATGTTCAACTTCATTTTCACTTTTGGAATCACTAAGATCCCCAGCACCGAATGTGTGTCTTTGTGTTGTCTCCATGTCCTCAAGTCTGGAGCGTAGATCACGCATTTCTCTTGCCATGGTTCGGTTGGGCATCTGCCTACCTCTTCTTCTTGGTATTTCCCTTTCCTTTGGTGGATCGAGTGTTTTTCTGTCCCTTCTTCTCGGCGGCATGGTGAATTCTCCATTTTCCTTGCTACAGAAAGCAAAGAACCCTTTCTGTGCTCTGATACCACACCTGACGTAGACTGAGCCCCTGCCTCAACCAGAGTCTCTACGTTGACCTCTCGGTCTTAACGAATCGTTCTAATTTCACCTTCGAGCCGGAGTAGCTCTTTTGATTCCTCACTGGAATCTCTGTTAAAAACCTGGTCCACAAGTCCTTCCTTTTCCCCTGTCATGGCTTCTGCACATACCTAATCTCTCCCCGACAAAAAATTTAGGTTTCGGGGTTTTGCAATTCCCGTTGTTGAGAACCTTAGTCTTCTCAATCCCCGTATCTCCGATATGCCAAAATGATGAAACAACTTCAACAACATTTAGTCCCCATGGTTACCTTTTGGTCCATGTGACCACCTTTCCATATGACCACAGTCCTATCTCTTTCCCGATTTTGATTTTTCAAATACAGAAATGCATGGACCCTTTGTCCTCACGATTCCCAATCCTATGAATCCCGATTTCCCAAAATGGTTTCCCTTTCGGGATTTTTCTTCAAAAACCTAGATTGTTGCCACGCGTCCCCTCGATATGGACGGTCCTCGTCATTTCATGATTTCGAGTTTTGAAACACCAAAATCCCTATGGTTTCTTTCCCTTGGAACTCCCAAAGTTCTGATTTATGATCCTCTAATATGACGAAATGACATCTGCTAGCCCCACAATGGAGCCTTCCACATTTTCGGGGTTTCAGACTTCCCAGTTCTAAAATGTGCGTTCTTCATGTCTTCAAGATTTGTGCAACACCGAATCCCGAAATTTCGATGGACTCTCCTATCGGCATTTTTCCTGAATTCTCGAATTTCCGCCACGCGCCCTCCTATGATGGACGGTCCTCAATCATTTTGTGATTTCGCGAAATCAAATTCCAATGTCCTCCTATCCTCTTGAACCCCGAAATCCCAACATGAAAAATGTCGAGGGGCTCTTGATCATCGCCACGTGTCTCAACTGATGGACGATCCTGATTCAATCTCGGGATTTCGTGACTTGCGATTACCCGGTGTCGCATTTTATCTGTCAACTAAAAACCTTGGTAACCGAAATACTGAGGGGTTCTTGATCTCTGCCACGTGTCTCAACAGATAGATGGTTCAGATCAAGATTGGGATTTTCACTACGAAGTGACCCGAACTCCTGTCCTCAAGACTTACGATACCCCGAATTCAGAAACCCTGATATCCCGATGTCTTTCGAGACCTTCACTCTACTTGCGAGAGTTTAACGCTTGTGCAACTCCTATCAGATCCCACGACTGATGGGTATCTAAGTGAGGATCTGACAGCTCACGTTCTCCTAAGCTTGAACCCTGGAAATAGTCGTAACCTCCTTGCTTTTCTGTCAGATCGGACGACTGGTGGGATTTTACAAATTCTCTATGAAGAATTTTGACCGTCCGTCTCTTCCCTTCGACGACTTCGCAGGTTCGAATCCTTCTGAGGTTTTCCATGACTTCGAGTATTTCAAGAAACTCTTGCATGCACTCCTTGCGACAAACCTTCAAACACTTCAGTGTTGAACACCTTCGACTCCACACACTCCTTGCAGTAGAATTCCTTGAATAGTTTCTCAGGTTTCAAACCCTGGATTCAAGCTTGTTCTGTGCACACCTTGCATGACTCTTGCGTCAAATCTGTCCTTCAGAGGAAATGAGAACAAACATTGTCCTATCTGATAAATCCAGAGACAAATCTCTGAATTCTTTGTCAACGCACACCTTGCGGACAATTCAACTGCACTCCTTGCAGGAATCCTTTCTCATATAGAGAAACAATTGAAACGCATTCCTTACTCTCCCTTTCTCAGACTTCAAACATTTAACAAGAAATCATTCATACATAGCATAAAAGAAAATTTATAACAGAAAGAGTAAAACCATGAACATACCATTCAACATACACATACAAGAAACAAATACAATGCCATGAATCTGAATTTAAATTTCTTCTATTAACTCAAATCTCTATGCATGGGTGTTTTTCAAAAACAATTTCTCTGTTCTAGCTTTGTATGCTCTTCTCTTGGTAATGTTCTTCACTATCATACAATTACACAATGAGGGTGTCTATATCCTGTTTCCCTCTCTCATCCTAAACTGTCTAATTCACGCATTAAATTCTATCTACTTGCATTAACTATCATAAATGCCTTTCCACCTACTAAGGATGAGAGTGGATCGCACAAGGTCCATTTATATTTTTATAAGTGTGCCTCCACTTGATGACTTCATTAATGTTTCAAGACATTTTCAAAATTTGCGTTGGGCACCTTTCCAGCTGTCTTTTGTCTCCGCGTTGGCTCGCTTGAGATGCTCCTGAATCACAAAGTTGTAAAACATTGAATTTATCAATGATATCCAACATGATTGTATTATATTAATAATAAAAGTTAATGTGGATTGAATTTTATTTACCTTATCCTACAAAGTGGTTCTTGGTAACTGCCCCAAGATTTTTTTGTGTTCAACTACAACTTTAGATTCGTACTTGTAGCCAAGTTGGAGGTCTTCCTTCGTGGTTTTAGTACCAAACTCGTACCCCTGTATTGCATCAGAGTATGTATTTTTAATGTTATTCACTGCAATTACCTAAAAGTTTTAAGGAAATATAAATAATATATTTAGGTACTTACAATTCGTTACTGCAACTTCAAGTACCCATCCTGGCCTAGCCTGTGCTGGCCACATTTGCAAATCCTTTTTTTTTTTTCACTTGATGTGTCAGTCAACCTATCGTCAAACTTTCAAGTACGTTAATATATACCACAATTTTATTGACATCTAAAAACAATTGAAGGTATTGAATTGAAATTGTAATTTACCTTCTCGAACCAGACGGTTTTTTTCCTTCATCTGTCAATTTCTTCTATTTTGCGTCCTCAATGAGGGTCTTCCACTCACTCTCTGGAATCATCAGAGGATGCTTGTACCTATTGTTTTGTTTGAATTTATTCCTATTTTTTTCTCGCGTATATTTTAAATATTATCCAACTGCAGTGGTGGCCAAGGTATTGTTAAATGTGTCTACACCAAAAGAGCTTTCAAGATAATCCATCAATTATTTTTTGAGGTTAGATTTCTAGGAATTCCACCTCTCTCGTATGGCGGGATAAAAAATCAGCAACTCTTTATTCTCCAAGAACCTATAAAAATAGTTATTCCCTACACACAAAATGATTATATGATTATTAATTTAAAAATAATAATTTAGATGATTTATATTTGTCTACATAGAGAACATGAAACAATTAAAGTTTTAAAAATTACCTAGGACTTTAACTTGCTTTAATGGAAGCCATTCCTTGTTGACCATAAATGTGCCCTTAAGGGTCCCACTATTGGTCACACGTCCTACTTTAGGAAAATCAACCATATAGTTGGTCAAATCATCGACCTCATCTCCGTCACTACCTCCAGAGCGTACCTGTGTGGTCTCTTCCTCAATTTTGTGTGTCATGGCTCCCACCTAATGGTGTGGAAGGTGGATATATGAATAGATGCATCATGGCATCTTTACGAGGGCCTATTTTGGTACCCTGTGGAATCCGTGAAGCACCACTACTACCGACACCATGCATGTCGAGGTCAACAAGATCCAAAAATCTCTATATAAGAAAGAAAACATTTTTTCGTTTAGATAATGTAAAAGTTAAAAATCAAGATTTCATAATTGATCTTATGACACAAAAATCAAAAAAACTTGAAATTATGGTTATTTCCTTATATGTCTTAAGACTTGTCATAAATTCTCCGATCCTTTCTTCGACCTCAGGAGTTTGATCTAGAATATCTAACAAGTGAGCTAGTTCCTTGTTTTTTTTATTGATATTTTTTCTAATTAAAACCATAGGGTCGGGGGATTCATACAAATCCATTTCTTTGAGCGAATCATCATGAACATCATGCCCCTCTGACTACATATTCAACAAAATAAATGATAATTTAGTTATGTAAACAAATAAAATAATTAATCGCCACAAAAGTAAATGCACATTAAATATAATTCAAAAATTGTTTTTCGTTTACCTGTTCTGAGGCCGCTTTTGATTTACCACAATCAACCTGCCACATTAAAGTAAAATTAGAACCATGATCATTATCATGAGAAATAAATTCAAATGTATGAGAATTCCTCCCTCTTTATTGACATCCAAGGAGGAATGTTATTGTTGATAACAAAAATAGGACACACTGAGTAAACATACTGAAGCTCTTCAAATGGAATAACATCATAAAGAACATAATGAAAATCATAAAATATGAGAGTCATTTCTTACAGGTTGGTTAAATCTTCACATATGTTTTGTATATTGGACTATTCGTATCCAATCCTTGTAGATATAACAGGGTCTGGCATACTCCATCAATTAAGTTAATCTGTCGTAACAGACCTTTATGCCATCCATGGAAAATATCCACAAACAATGTAATGATGATGGAGAAATCCGATATATCCTTTCGTTTACACAAAAAACAATGTTTACTTCATGAATATCCTTGGGTACCCATCGTTTCACTATATGTTTGTATCTGAAGGGCAACTCAATGTCATTTATTCTCTCATGATCATAAGAACATGATCCCCCTTTTGTAAGAAATAATTCCATGCACCTATGGAATTTTCTTCTGATCTTCTCACCTCTAGTTGATCTCCACCTGTTATACCTACTAGATGTCTCACTTTCCTCTATTATACCTGAACTTCCCTCACTCAATGAATATATATCTAACAAATACCTATTTTCTTGTACGCCCTTTAACACCATTAATGACAGAAACAGTCACTCAATCAAGATGTAACACTATTTCATTACTAGTATCCTATTGGTATCACAATAATCTCATAATGATTACCATAGTGTTACTCTTTCACAATTGTATTATGCTCTATTACTATTGGTATACTATCTGGGCATTATAGGGGCATGTTTGGAGTCAAATGACACATGCCAACAAGTGGTGGTAATAGGATACAATGTTAGTTGGAATACCCCAGAACTAATTCCATTAGACACAGACTCAATCCTAAGGCCAACTAATGAGAACAAACAACACACGCTAATTAATATAGGAGTCAATCATGAAAAAAAACCAACTTTGTACTATGACTAGACTGTCTTTATTTGAAACGATTCATGTAACATATTTCATTGACTTATTTTGATATTGGTATCTCTTGGAATTAATTTCATTGGCAACGCCAATGCTCTTTTCTCCTTTAGTCGACCAACCTAATTTAGTGGATTACTAATGAATATGGAAGAGGGTGATTCAATCCCAAACAAATTGTTGAAATTGAAAAAGAATCCATGGTCAATTGTTAACAATTGCTAGAGATGTAGATAAGATATGATAATATTATTAATGTCCAACAAATGACCAAAAAAGTAGGTCAATGGGACTAAAATATACATCCAATGTCAATGCAATGTGGGAGCATAGAAGAAATTCCTAGATAATATTCAAAGCTAGAAACAGAAAGAAAATCCAACTAAGGACTTAGAATCTAGATGTCCAAGAAGAACCCTAGTTGCCTTTTCAATAAGATGCACCAAGAAAAAATGCCTTATCTAAAGAGGATTGAACAAAAGAGGACATACAACCAATTTAAAACTAAACTCTTACAATAACTAAAAACTCTATCTATCAAAATTCTATTCCTTTAAGCTATCAAGTATGTTCCCATATACAAAAAAAGTATCAACCATGCATCAAGAGACCTAGAATGGCGAAAAGAGATCCACCCACAATTAATGTTGTAGGGTAGCTTGTTGATCTCATGATGTGAGGGAACATTTTCACTCCCAAATACTCTATATCCTATGGAAATGGATCTAAATTGTGTTCAATGAGATCTTGTAAATATCATCTCCATAATTGATATTGATTTGTGAATGGAGGCAGAAAGGTAGGTTTTGTGGATTGAATAATTTATGTTTTGAACTGAAGGATAATATTGCATTGGATTGCAATGACCCATATATAGATAGTAAGGCCCCTATTTATTCTAATCTAGTCATCCTTATGGTAGATGTCTACATAAACATGCACTTAATCCAAAATACCTTGATATATTTAGGGGTCACAGTCAATGTAATGACAAGGTGACAATCCTCAATTAAATTTGAGATAATTTTTAAGATGCACACCCACTATACTTTGGTTGATGGACATGTCTATTTTCATCCTTTAAGGAATATTATAATATGTGACAATATCAATAGGCTCCCAGGAATATCTAGTAGACTTTATCATGTTGTAACCAAAGGATAAACTCATTAATGAAAATCCCATCATCATTGGAAGACCATGGTTAACTACAATAGATACTTACATTGGTTATGGAATATGGGACATGAAAATTTCCTAAGGATTGTCCAAAATGAGACTCGCTCTCTATCCTCCTAATAAACATTTTATTGAAACAAAAATACCATTGTGGGTAGGATAAGTTGATGATGAAGAAGTATTTGGAACTAGCATCTAGTCTATTATCACTCTTGACAATGCTTTATCATTGAAAGAAATAAATAAGGACACATTCCTTTCAAAGTGTATGTAAAATTTGTATCCCAAAACTATACAAATTCAGGAATACCTTGACAAAGAGGATGTAAATACCAACCAAACACATAAAAAACAATTATGCATTATGGAAAGAATGATCTTGCTAATTTTGTGTATTGGGAACATTTAATAATTCCATTGTAATAAGGATCTTATAGTGGGGCATCCAGTTGTATGAGGAAAATGATCAAATGAGGTTATACCTATTCATTTCTTTGTTGTTTTTATTTTCGGGTTTGAATAATTGTGTCATATAATTTCAATGAAATTTTTCATTGTTCCTTTGAACTTGGGATAAGATCACTCTTTGTTTCCTAGAATGTGCATAAGTAGAGCACCTTTTTAAGGGCCTCCACTTTGTTAATTTCCAGCAATTTAATCAAGCATTCATGGTGAGGTTTGGCATGTTAAAACAACACTTTTCACCACTCCCATTAACCTATTTTCAACCCTCATCATTCCTTTATTGACTCCATTTTCCCAATTTGGATAGGCACTAGTCTCAATCCATCACTTTATTTTTTTATGCTACAACTATTGTATTACTGATAGTTATTTTCAAGGAAAGAAAAGAGGTATCTTAGACTACTCCCAAAATTTTCCAAATGATATAATAGGTTCATTTAATAGTAAGGTTATAATACCCCCCAAGCACTATCAAATATCAACAATAATAATGTGGCAATATCAAGTTACCTTAACAATTAACCTTAACTCTAACACATGAGTAGTTTGTAGAAAATAGTTGGGGGAATTGGGGACGCGAAATGACATAACTAACCATTGGTATTGTTCTTGAGGGACAGAGAAAGTAGTTTTGGGAATATTATCCAAGAATGTGAGGAATTGGTAGAAACCACTATTGCAATCAAATTTAGAGTAAAATTTACTGTGAGAAATTCTTTGCATTAGATGATACTTATGAGAGATGATATAATGAAAAGAAATGGTGATTTTAATAAGAGAGAAATAATATAAAATGAGACTCTCATGTTCATATTTCTTATTTTAATGTTTTCTCACCATAGAGGCAGACATAGAGTAAAGTGGACTAGGAATTGATTTTAGTTTGAGTTCTAATAGACAAACCATTTTTTATTCATGTCTTCTATGTGTTTGTAAGGAAGAATATGGGTTTTCTCATAGTCATAGGAATTAGGGAGTGTATAAATGTGTTACTCTTGCATTGATATATACTAAAATTGTTGAGAATTTAGGATACAACAATATATAGAAAGGTTAGTGATAATAGGTTTTTTGGAATTGAGAAAAGGATTTTATTAGCGATTGGGTGAAAAAGTGAGTCATGGTAAGAAACAGTTTTGGTAGCTTTGGCTTATCAGAGGGGATCATCATGATCTTGGACAAATGTGAGATAGTCAAAGAGAGATGGTTGTTTGGCTTGAAAGAGAAGTTTAAATGGAGTTTGGTGAAGATGAGCCTCTTGTTTATAAGTGAAGGTTTTGAATATGATATTGGGAGGAAGGATTATTAAAACTTTGTAGGAGAGGAATGAGAAACATATATTAGAGACAAAAATGTACATTTATTATACGTTACGAATAGAATTCAAGGAGAGGAATGAGAAACATATATTAGAGACAAAAATGTACATTTATTATATGGTATGGATAGAATTCAATATGATACTAGTGGTTAAGGATTTTTCAAGGAACGGAGGGTGAAAAATATTTACATATGGCACTTTGATTTTCAAGGACATAACTATTGTGAGGGGAAATGGATTTTTTCTACTAGGCTAGGGGAATGGTTAGTTTCTTTGCAACATTGTGGGAAAATTGATATCAAGAAAAAAATGAAAAGTATATGGTGAGCGATTTTCAAACTGTATAGTACCTAATATATGCAGACCATTAGTAATTTTTATAATAGGTAAATCAAGATATTTTTGTGATCTAATATTCTCTAGAACTAGAGGGTAGGTGGAGAGTACTGTGGAGTTGGATGAATCCAAGCATTATTGAGCTGCTAATGTGGTAATATCAATGAGTGTAAAAACATGGTGGTGATTAATCTAGTCATTGAAAAAACTAGCATGGATGCTCTTCTACATTCTTTGTGTCAAAGATTCCCATACTTGTGTCTTCTACAATGTTGGCTGCCTCTATATTTGAGTAAGTACCTTAATGAATATCAAACATTCATCATTGAATTCATGATCATGCTCAAGATAACCTCATGAATGTTGATTATTTGAATCTTCATAGAAGAAATGGATTTTAGAAGCTTTGCCATGACATTTTTCATCAAATTCATTTCCTTTTGCAAAGGAAGCATTCATATTTCCCTACACATTGCTTATGGAATTGGAGTTTAAAGAGTGTTTTCCTTGGTGGCAAGAATATTCTAAAGACTTTCCGACTTTGATTAAAAAAAATATCAATGGTGATATTGTTGAAAAAATAGATTAACAAAAGAGTGTTGAACATATTTTATTTTTCTTTGAACAATGACAATTGGATTTAGTACAAAGACCAAAGGGTTTTCAATCAAAGGATTTGAAATTTATTTTTTGTATTTTTGAGACATATTTTCTTTTGATGCATAAATATATCATATAAGGAAAGAAATTGTTGACAATATTTTTCCACTAGACAAACCGAGTGGTCTTTCCTTGCATGTCATACATGTGGATACCATTTTCTCCAATAGGAAAACAAACTTTTGAGGGAATGAGTGTTTGTAAGGGAAAATTTATGATATCTTATAGCATATAATTATCCTTCTTAGGTTGTGATATATTTAGTAAGTTATAGTGTC
>ML782154.1:1336859-1357382 GCA_009831015.1 Picea engelmannii | reverse complement strand
ATCTATAAAATATAAAATAAACAAAATAAACATAGTAATGATGCATAGAAACTACCAAAAAAAATGAAATAAAATTTTAAAACATGTAATTAACCCATATAAAAAATTATTTAAAGAGAATAATTAATACAAATTAAAATATATAGTTATGTTCCTCATCGACGAACGCAACATTTGTATCATCCTTCTTCCGTATCTTATTCTTGATCATACAACTCGACATCTGCATCAGCATCCGGTTCAGAAACAATGTTGAAAGGATTGATGATATCATCATCATCATCAATGTCATTTTCGAGCATATCTTCATCGATATCATCATCAAGAACTGGCACATTGTCTCCTACCCTTGGTTCATCTTCTCCATCTTATTCATCTGTAGACCCATATTCTTCCCGCTCTATCTCTACATCATCTTCTTCTTCAATATCATCTTCTTCATCTACAATATAATTTGTTGGCCTTCCTCTTGGATCATATCTAACAATAAATGAGAAATCCCTCTTATATAGAACCTTTGAGTAAAAGACCCGTTCACATTGACTTGGAAAAACATATCGGTCATTTTATTTTTCAAAACAAATGTTGTTTTAATCATCGGAAATTCGTTGGCATGTTGAATATAGGTTATTTCCTCATCAGGTTCATGCATTCGTAACCTATACCATTTGACATTGAAACAAAAATAGTTTGAATGAATTAAAGTCACACTCAATTATATCATTCAAAAACCCATAGTATCTATTTTCATATTCTCGAGGACGTGTTTCACTCCTAGAGGAAACATTAGTGACCTGTAATACTGTAGTTACCCCATTATCATATTTTTTTCTGGTTTCATCCAACTATTTGATGCGAAATTTACGACCATTGCACCACATAGCCTTGTGGTGTTTCAACTGCAATATGTCAGACATGTAAAAGATGCATTGTCAATTAATAATAAACAAATTTATATAACTTGGAAAGTATAATATGAAAAAAACACACCTACAATTACATTAATATAATATAAAATAACTGAATAAAATGGGTGAATTTGCTTGCCTTTCCATCTTTCAAACAATATGATAAATCTATTTCCCTCTGCGTAACATTAGAATCTCCATTAGGATGAGCTTCTCTAACCAATTCAGACAGTTCTTTCCATGATAACCTACCTCCACGACGTTCTTTACATATATCAATCCATACCTTCATCAAGTCAAGATTGCTTGCAATGTATATATGTAGTGCATCCCAATCTTGAGCAACTGGTCGATCAAAAAATCACAATTCACCAATATTAAATATTAGTTATAACCATGGTAAATATTAATAAATGATGAAAGAATAAATATTAAATGAGTATGATCATATACACAAAAAAAATTATTTATATTTATTAAAAATATCCACAATTTAATTACCTCTAACTTTCTTCATTGTACCTTTCCCCAACAGCTGATCCCTTTCAAATTTTTTGATCGAGTTCACATCCCAAATGAAATCCACTACATGCATAGCTTGTGATGCTAATTTTGGAAGATACTGACTAATAGACACCATGGATTCATATACCATATATCTCTCCTCCATAGAACCCTCATGACGTGCTCTTTGTCTAACGAAATCCTTCAATGATTTCAAGTGCCTCTCCAACATCCACATTGACCTTGTGTGTATAGGTCCACACATTTAAATCTCTTCAAATTGGTGTATGAGGTAGTGTTCTTGTGCATTGAAAAATTTTGGAGGTAGATACTTCTGCATTTCACAGATTAGTCGAGGAATTTCTCTCTTCTAATACTTTATATCATCTTCATGGATTTCTTTCAATGATAACCATCTACAGATCATGAAGTAAGAAAATAACATGTTTCAACGAAACATAATACATATTACAATACAAGTAAAACACATGTCATTAAGTACAACAAAAAAATAAATTTTTTTTGCATATATATTGCAGCTACTTACCTCATTTATTTTCCAAGATCATATATAACTTGTTTGATGTTTTTGTCAAAGTTGTTTCAGAGAGATAGAGGTAGAACATATTGTAACAATAAAAAAAAATCATTACTTGTTGAAAACTAGAAAAAAAAACAAAAATATCAAAGAATGTACAAGACCAATATATAAATATGAATACTAAAATGATTAACTACATTTATGAAGGTATGTTGATTATGTTTTTTTACCCCACCAAATTCATCTTTCTTCGTTAAGATAATATTTATGTTTGAACAAAAACCTGTGGGAAATTTAATTTTTTTAATGACCTCTTTTACACCATTGATTTGTTGCTTTGTTAATAACCATGGAAGGTTATTTTGGTCTCCATCGTTATTTGATTGGATCACACTTTGCATTGCATGATTGGCTTCCCGGATGTCATTACAAATTTTGACAATTTTTTCTTTATCCCTCCTGTCATCTATGATTTGCCATAATGTTTCTGTCACATTCTTCCCAATATGCATTATATCAAATAATTGAACTATTTTTAGGTCCTCATAGTAAGGAAACCTCATGAATTGAGTGGGATAACATTTCATTCCTCGTGGAAGCCCATTATTACTACCTTCATGATGACGACATTGATGAAGCATAAAAAAAATCGGAACACTATTTATCAAATGCGGTAAAGTAAAATTTCAAAACGTGATTCCATTTACGATACATAAACAAAATGCATACCTCGAGGACTAATTATGTCATATGCCAACTTCCTTAGGTGAGGTGTCATTCTTTGTGGTTTTAGTCCAGTCTCTTGTTTCCCATTGAAAAGATTTTTTTCAATAGTACGATACTTATGGTTCTTAGAGAGAAAGTGTCTATACTCATCAAAGACCTCCTTTCCTAAAATTTTTGACTGATGAGATTTCATCTTAGAACCACAAACTAGACATGCAAATTCACCCTTTGTTTGAAGACCTGCAATAGATGGATTAATGTGAAATATTAATATATGAAATGATTACTTAAACAACATGCATGATATATTAAATTAATTAAATACTATTCAATCATGAAATATGGAATGTTACATACCACAAAAATTTGTTAGTCCCAGGGCATCATGAATTATCCATAAAAGTATTCCACGACATTGAAATATCTTCTACCCAATTGTTTTACACATGTCATACATAGTGATGCCCTCCCATAAATTTAGTAGCTCATCGATAATAGGCTCGATATACACATTCATATATTTAACTCGGTACTTACCTAATTGTTTTAAATCAAAAGGAATTATTACCATGGTATGTATATATACGTAAATAAATAAATAAAAGATGTTATGAAAAAAAAGAGAAAAATATAAATTTACATTCGAAAAATTAATGTAAACAAATACTTGGAATAATCATTGTCAACATTGGGTGCTTCCTATTTATTGACATCCAAGGAGGAATGTTATTGTTGATAAAAAAAAATAGCCCACACTGAGTAAACAAGTTGAAGATCTCCAAATGGATTAACATCGTCATTTGCCAATGAAAGCCTAACATTACGAGGTTCATCTGTAAATTCTGGCCATTTTGCAGCAATTCCCTTAAATGCATAATCATCTGAAGGCATTCAAAGAACACCATATTCAATTCTCTTTCATGCATGGCAATCCATAAACTATGATATTCTTTGGCACCTTAATAGTCGATGAAAATGTGGAATTATGGGAATATGCTAGAGAACCTTTCGAGGGACCATTTTTGTTACTTGATAAGTTCGATATATACTGATACCACATGCCGGAAATTTTGTTTTCAATGCATGTTATCCATAGTATATAATATGATCGTCAAGACATGCATCTATACTTTGATACTCCATTCCAATGTCTTTCATAACGACATGCAAATCTCGATATGTGCGAGGTAAAATATTCGATGAGGGTAACAAAAATTCACCTAACAATCTAAAACATAAAAAATAAATATTTAATGTAAAGAATAGTAATTGTAAATATTGCATTTTTATTTTACACATTAATTAACAGTAAAACAAATGGGGAAAAGAACATTTATGTAGATGTGATGAAACACATTACATACCTTAAGATATGTTTCATACAAGTGTTCGAAAAATTATTTGTAACCTTTAAGTTCATGAACATCGATGTAGTGGAGAGAATATTTTATCTTGGCCCTTTATAAAGTCGTTTATTTTCCTTTTCAATCAGAGGTTCATCATAAATACCATCACTATTGTCCCCATGATCCTCATCTAGATGACTGAATAATCCTTGGATCATTTGATTTGTCCCATCATCTTGAACTATGTTATTATTGTCATCTACTTCCATGGGATCATTAACTTGATCTTCCTTATCTGCTTCAAGTTCTTCTTCTTGTACAACATCATTTCTGCTACTACTTGGTGCTTTGTGCATAAAGTTAGGGGGAAATCTAACTTTATAATTACAAACAATCATGAAAAATTAGTGCATGTATAAAAAAAATATAAAAGTTTGAGAATACAATAAATATTAAAATAGATAATGAATATATATATATATATAGCTAATTACCATGGGACAATATTCATTTGATCCCTCATCCATGTGCCCATATTTTCTACAATGTTTTTTAGTTGTTTCTATTAAAAATCTTCTAGGATGTCTAGTACAACAATTTTTGCAAGGGAAATAACATTTATCGTCACCCTTTTCACCCTCTATAATTTTTTTCCCACCTCTAATGTTTTTTGACATTCTTCCCCACAGACATATACTGAAAAAAATACATTTTTTTTGTTCACCAAGAAGACCAGCTTATACCCTTTTCGAATTGTCATTATTATAGAAAACTTGTCACAACATCCGTAAAATGCAACATATTTATAGATTTTATAATGTCGCAATTCCAACGACAGTTGACCAAGTCAAAGTTCACTTGGTCAAATACTAGGTGACCGTTGGGGTGGGGAAAACCTAGTGTCCACAATGTCACAAGTGCGACAAATATTTCACTAATGTCACAAGAGTGACACAAATTTTACATCATCACAAGAGCAACATCATTCTAAATTCATCGTAAGAATGGAAATTTTAGTAGTACATCGCAAGAGTGACGTTATCGACCAATATGGAGAATGTTTTTTAAAATTTCCTCTTTTTTTCGATAGTATGGCCAATTTTGTCCATAACGTCGCAAATAGAACGTCACAATTTTTCCAATATGTACAAGTGAGTGTGGGAGAGTTTGACATCAAGTAGAGTACTAAAATCTAATTTCCCAAAGATGATTTCCTCAACCATGTAAAAGAAGGGTTACAACAAGAACCGAAGGACAAAAAGTATGAAGGATATCAGCTTAAGGTTGATAATCTTTTTTTGTATAACAATAGGATGTATGTGCCTAATTGAACTAATTTGAGACATCTGGATATGCATGAATTTCATAAGATACCTTATGTAGATCACCTCGGTTATCAAGAGATGGTAAAAATAACAAGGCATTGGTATTATTGTCTTGGAATGAATCAATACATCAATGAGTACATTGAAAAATGTTTAGAGTTACAACAAGTAAAAGTTGAGAACATACATCATGCAAGTTTATTGCAGCCTCTACCTATTCAAAAGTGGAAACAGGAAATGATTTCCATGGATTTCATGACCAGTCTACCAAATATAGGGAATCAAAATCATGCAATCATGGTTGTGGTGGAAAAGATAAGAAATAAATCTCAATCCATCCTTATTAAATCTATTTTTAAGGCCATAGACATTGCTAATGTTTTTATGAAAGAAATTTTCAGATTGCATGGTTTTCCCAAGACCATAATCTCAGATAATGATGACAACTTCACCTTAAGTTTTTGGAAAATATTGTTTGCAAGATTTGGAATGAGGTTGGAATTTATCATGGCCTACAAACTTCAAAAAGATGGTCAGATTGGAAGATTGAACAATGTGGTAGAAGATATGTTAAGGATGCATGTTATGCATCAACCCAAACAATGGGAAGAGTATCTACCCTTGGTAGTGTTTCCCTATAACAATGTTTATTGTGAATAATTAAATATGAGCCCATTTGAGGTTATGTATGGTAGAAAGTGTAGAGCTTCAATCAGATGGGAAATTCCAGTGGATAAAATCACGCTTGGACTAGAATTGTCGAAGGAAATCAAGCAAGCAATGATTAAGGTAAGAAAATATCTAAAGGTAGATCAAGAATGAAAATATATATATGCAGATAGAAAGAGAACGCATACAGAGTTCATAGTGGGAGATCACATGTATCTTCTATCAAAACCCAAGAGAAATTCCCTAAGAATGGGAATGTGTGCTAAATTACCACCCCACTTTTGTGGACCATTTGGAGTTCTGGAAAGAATAGGACCAATAGCATACAAACTTTCTTTCCCACCTATAGTTAGATCTCATAATGTATTCCATGTGTCTTTATAAAAGAAATATGTTCATGATCCTAATAATTTTATTGATTGTATTTTGATACAGGTGGAACCACAGGGATAACTCAAGTCTGAACCTCGATGCATCCTAGACATGCGAGAGATAATTCTCTAAAATTGAGTCATCATGCAGGTCAAGGTGCAATGAAAGCACTTTGGAGAAGATGAGGCTACATGGGAGCTTGAAGGTTCCATGCTATTGGCATATCCATTTTTTTTTATGTATAAATGTATGTACATGGTGTTTTAAACACCGAGAATAATGTTTATTTAAGGGAGAGGGGAATGTAACACCCTATTTTCCACCATGATTGTAATTATTCTTAAGACCTCCTATGATTATGTTATGAATATTGTAATCTTGTGTTGATTAATCAAAACACCTAACAACTGACTGAGAATGGAACAACTTTGAAAGTATTGGCCATGATATCACATGTGGAATTGATGAAGCAAGGATTGATTAAGTGGGTTCGTGAGGTGAATCTAATATGTCTCAGTGAAGAAAACATGAATATTTATTAACAAGCCAACTTATTCTTGCAAGGCATGAACATACACCTACCAACGTACCCAAACTTGTATGGAGCCACATGAACTATTATGACAAACACGACTGGTGATTGACGAAGTTAATAATTGTTGAGAATATTTGTTTGACCTATTGTATAAGTTTAGGGGTCAACTAAAGTAAATAGATGAATAGGACACCACACATTTTCCCTTTAGAAATTCATACCCCAAAACAACACGTCACATCTAACAGAAACCATGGGAATCCTAAGGGATTGGTGGAAGAATGGGCCAGAGGTGAAAAGTCATCACATGAAAAGACATATGGAAGAGAGGAGGATAGATTGAGAAGTAGATACAAGATAAGAGCATTATTAATCATTGAAAGAAGTATCAGAAGAGAACAATGCATGCATTGCATGGGAGAGAGAACACTTTGAAGAAGATTGAGTGAGTGGAAATATCATAGGCTACGAGCGCAGTCAATTGAGACTATCATTAACATATTGAAGAAAGGAAGAAAATGGATTGATTTCCTTTAATAAAATAGGAATCTTGTACAAAATAATGATTATCAACTCAGAGTAAAGAAGACGCAATTCCAGACTGAAGAAATAAAGGTTCACAACTTGGTACTTACTAGACAAAAATCAACACTCGTAAGGGGAGATCATTGAGGGACTATTTAGTAGAGAAGGGACTCCCTTGTGTAGAGGAAATCCAGGTTATAAACTACCTGATAAACCTGTGGACACCCTGAGCTTAGTAGGAAGGGGGGAACTTTTGTTGTTGTCAATGGAGGAAGGAGAGTAACCTTCCTGGATCATTCTACTTAGTAGACCAGCTGAATCATTTCCTTGTGATATCATGCCTTGGCACAAGGGTGGTGTATTGTATGAAGGCACTCTACAATATGGCCTGAGGTTGGGAGGAAAGGTGCCCTCTTTCAGTCAGTTGGTTGTGTACATTTTTCCAGAATAGATAACTGTATAATGTGATAAGTTGACAAGTGTTAATGTTTTAAACATGCATTTTTTTGAGAAACTAGGAAATGCAACTTCTTGTAAATGATGAAATACATTCCTGAGTAAAATGGAGCATACTAATAAAAGTAATTTCTTAAATTCTTAAATTCTAAAAATGAACAAGTATAGGCAGTCTTTGTTCATGAGGACCATCCATATTTGGAGCAAACTTTGTAGGATATGGACAAAATATTCATTTGGAATATGCCAGATAGGCCTTAGAGTCTTGGAGGTACCAGTATTGGTAATAAACCTTAAGATTTAGAAAAAATAACATCTTTTAGGTATAAATATTGCAAGATATACAATAATATTCCTCTCGACAAATTTAGGGATTCTTCAACAGTCTCAGAGTAGACTCTGAACTTGTGAGGGTCTAGTAAGATCTTGTAAAACCCCATAAATGTGATAAGTCTTGAAGTCAGAGTGCTATCTAGTAAAAGAACTTGTGTTGAGCCAAGGAAATTTTATAGTCATCGATCTAGTAAATAAAGTAGATATCATCCCTTCATCGGGGAGGGCACCATCATCAAGAGTGATCAGATGCTATGACTTGAGTGAATTATGATGATGATGACGACTTAGAGAGAGGGTGAGGACCGTTGATCTGTCGAGAGTGACTTGGGTGAGATTTGGACCTTTGGTACTAGTCACATCATTATCAGAGTATAGAAGGTTGGAAAAGTTGGACTATGGTTGCAAAGAGTATCGTTAACGACAAAGATCATGAATGAGAACAAGAGTCATCAATTGGCATAAGGGAAATATTTAATTCTCAATCGTTGATTATCATAGGATCCATTTAGGTGAGGAAAGAGGATGATGACATGGTGTGCCAACATTTCATTCATCATGCCTCTGGGTGATATAGGCCTCACCATTCGAATGGTTGATGAGACAAGGGTGGTCCCAGAGAGGCCAAAATCCCTTTAGGTATTCCATTAAAATATAGGTCATCAGATCTAGATGTCATTAGATCACATCCATTCATCGGAGGTTGGTGAGTAGGAACCTGGAGTAATGTCTAAAGAATGATCTGATGATGAAAAGTGACTTAAGATTAAATGATAGTCGTTGATCGATAGAGAGGATCAGATGAAATCTAAGTCATTGATCTATGTATGACCCACCTACTCACCATAACATAGGATAGGTGGGGTGGATTTTAATGATTGTGCTTGTTGGAGGGTTATGGTGTGATCATAGCCATTAGATATCATAGATTGAGACTCATCGGATCTGGGATATTACCCATTAGAGTTTTTCATCGGAACTATTAGTTGGGGTGAGTTAGAACTCATGAAGAGTAAAACCCCAACAACGATGAATAAAGGTTTTGTGAAGTCAGATCGATTGAGCACTAATTTAAGGGGAATGTGCAACATCGATGCCATGTTAGAACCACATCAGATGGAAAGAGTTGTAGGAATCCACGTGGATACCACATGGAATTAAGGTGGATTTTGGCAATGAGATCTTGAAAACTTTGGGATGTTGTAACTTTAGATCTAGAGATCGGATTTGGTTATTGTCACAGTCGTTGGAAAGATCTTGGTGAGAAGAATCTATCCAGGGTCGTTAGAGATAGAAAAGAATTGAATTTAGAAGGAAAATTTTAACATCCCACCAGTACAAGAGAGGGTTAGGTGGTTGGGTGTGTTAGAGTCAGGTTTTTTGTCCCCAAATGTTTCAGTACAAACATTTTCTAACATTTCATCATTAATGTTGATATCACTTGCATAAATTTAAATTTAATTTAAAAGCACAAATTAAATATACTAAATTAAAAAACATGAAATTAACATGCTACTACACTTATACTTAGAAGACACCTTTTAAAATGATATTTCTTGTATCAAAATTCTCTTTAAATCATATCATGTTATCCCCGTCATTCTCTCTTGAGAGTATTTTGTCGTTTAATGTTTTTTTTATTTTTCTTTAATGATTATGATGGCATAAATATTTATTATATTGTGACCATGGGAAAATTTTTGGAGGATATATAATAAAAAAATTGTGATGAAGGATCATTCCCGATATAGACAAAATAAGGACATGGCATACCTAGTCAACCGATGTTTTCAAAATTTGTGCACAGAGTGTAGCAGATTTCAAATTTTGAATGGAAATGGTTTTCTTAGAATTTCATTTTATTGAATTCATCCCTATAGTGGGGAAATATTAGTTTTTTTTTAACCATTATAACATACATTCAGTTTGGTATTACACTAATATTTCAATACTAGGTGGTGTGTAGCTCTCCTTTTAAAAATTTATAGAAATTGACAAACTTAATACATAAGTTTTTAAACTACGCAATGAGACATGGCACAACAATTGGAAGAAAAAGATATACCCATCTCAACAATATAACAATCCATGGATATCAATATATATTACATGGATGTAATCATCTTCTGAATTGAAGAGTGAGAACACATTAAAAAATTGTCAATAGATAAGGATGAAACCTCATAGAGGATAAGGATTAGAAATAAATAAGTAATCTAGGACATTTTCATTGTAAAGGGACTCAAAGGATAACAATTTTCCCGAATTATAAGTACAAATAATTATACCAGTAAGGAAACAAGAACTAGTGCTTATATTGGTATCATCTCAATCTTCAACATGAAACTTCTAAATTGAGTTTTGATGAAGATGTGTCTAAAAAAATGCTAAATCTAGATGTTGAATGTTTTATCTCAAATGAAGCTTGAAGGAGAGTAGAAATTATGGAATTCAATAGCTATCATGTCTAAACATTTCTTGATAACTTCACAATTTTGTCATAAGTTGGTGTCTTTTGTTAATTGGAGAAACAAATAGGATAAGCATTATGCTATTGGTGAACAAATAGGATCACCCAAACAGTCTCTGAATTTAGACACGATTAGTTGTCCAACAACATCCCAATGAATAATTGAAGAGAAATGTGAGCATTCCATGTTAAATCTTTCCCAAATATGTTGATTTGATGATATTGACTGAAGTTTATTAGATTTTAGATATAATATTGAAGATACTAGTTGCCATGATGGAATTTTTAAATTCTAATTGAGTTATGATTGATAGGACTTAAAAAATTGAAGCCTAACTATCATCATTGATATTCCCCCCTGTAAATTACAAGGAGAGAATATTTTTGAAGGGGTACAATATTGAGCTTATGGGTTCTTTAATAACTCTTTTATAAATATACCTAGTGAATTTTACAAGAACTACTTTCAACTGATATCATATATCTAGTAATTTTGGTTGACCGCTAACCATTTTCAACTAATAATTTTATGGGAAGTGCAAGAGAGTATATTTGTGTTTCACCAATGTAGTTTCCCCCTTGATATGAAGAGAATACCTATTTGGAGTTATGAATTAATTTTTTATGTTTTTTAATTAGGCCTTCGTGATGCACAAAAACTGATCTAGGTGGATATTGGTGGCCACCCACCTATTCCAACTGGCTCCTCTTAACACATTTTAGTTCAACATGTTTCTCTGTAATGATGACATTTCTTTGAAATTGTGGGTTCTTCACTACTGAGGCTATCATGAAGCCCTACATAACATCCAGGTGGATATTGGTGGCCTCCCACCTATTCCAATTGGCCTATTTTGGAATTTTTCTTGTTAGTACATCTTTTTATACTTCTCGGTCCATATTGGGGCCCTAAACAATGTTTTTTTGGTTTTCCACAGTCAAACTATAGATGAATTTAGAGTCTAATAGAATAATTTGTAGTTCTCTAAAATACCTTTCCAACGAGCTATCAAACACCTAAAATAGAGGTCATATACAAACGTTATGACCCCAGGAAGTTGAGGTACCAACTTACCCATCGGGGCCCACATAACTTTTGGTGTTTCATCTCCTAGGGTTAGGTTTTTGGATGTATAGGGTTTTGGAATTCATGAGTAATGTTAAAAATTCATATGGAGTCTCATTGTAATCATTCCTCTCAGACGAATTCACGTAGAAACCACATCTCTTCTCAAAGATATCTACCACCATTTGACCAAGTTGTTTCAGTTCTGCAATTTTACAATTTCAATGTTTTTTTTTTCCTTGGAAAAAAAGCATAATTTTATTACTTGGAACAAAATTACATTTTGTATATACACCTAAAAGTGGTGTATTCAGTTACATTGTATAGTTGTATGTTGTTTCTGTATATCTGAGTTGCTTCTGTGGACTTTGTTCTATTTAGGCTGTTGATACTGAGAGGGGGGTGAATCAGTATCAAGTACAATTTAAAACTTTTTTCAACTTATACTTAAACCATTCAACTATATCCAATGAGAAATGAACAATAGTATAAGAGTTACACCAATACACCACAATACACCATGCACAATATATGAAAAATAATCAATAGTTATTGTTTAAGGGAAGTAATGACTTCCAAAGGTAGCTACAGATTCCAAATGTAAAGAGAGGGATAAACCTCCAAGAGGAAGATACAATCCTCCAATGTCAAGAGAGGATTTAACTATCCATCCTTTCCCCTTCCTTCCACCCAAGAATATATGAGAGATAATAAAACTTTACATTAAATCATCACCATCAACCAACCATCACATAGAACCTGATAAGGCTTCCTGAGACTTCTTCAATTTCTGAAATAATTAAATTCTTGGAAGACTCTGATCTTATAGATAATATTACTCAATGTATTCTCTAAAACTTCTCCAAGTCTCATTGCTTGAATCATCCCCAAAAATAAGTTATAGAGATAATGGTAGACTTTGTTCAATTCTTGTTTATTTAGGAGACCGAACGTGTACAGAATGCCCCGTGCTCTTACATAGGATTCTAAAAGTCGCACACATGAAAATAAAGTCTGTACTCTTTCCAATTTAATTTGTCCCACTTCATTTGGATTCTCTATGAAGACGTTATGATTGTTTTACCCGAAACACCTGTCTATTGACTAGATTCAGTACCGGTCAAAAAACCTATATTCCGCAGAGTGTATCTCCATAATTATAGAGAATGAAGCGCTAAAACGTTTACCACATGTACCTTGATAGGTCTTATCAATACCATAGAAATTTTACCATCTAAATCATTGTAGAAAAATTTTTATAGAGAAAATGGTAAGATAACCTGAAAATAACATACCTTAGAACACATCACTAAAAGACTTCATCCTCCTTTGAATCTGGCCTTATTTACTTTTGATTTTCCTCTGAAATTTGACTTGTTTATAAAATTAATGTATAATGATATTTATATATACCATTTATGTCACTTCCTTTTAACATTAGTGTCGGCCCGACACTTTCTTATTTCGTAATTTTGTTCTTTAATTATCTTCAGGGCCTACATGTACTTCCTTCTTCAATTCACTTTGTCATCTTCAAAAATTCATTTCTCCTCAACCATGAGGATCCACATGACATGAAACATACCCTCGGAAACAACATGATGTATAATATCCATCCATGGGTTTTGTATATCCATCTTCATTTTCCTTTATGTCCAAATACCTTCATCAATCTTGCAGTCCAAAAACCATGACTAGGGTTGACATCAATGACAACAACCAATCTTTCAACAATCTCCCCCTTTGTCATTGATGGAAACACTCATTCTCCCCCTATCATCAAGATCCCAATTTCTCTCCCCCTTTGACATCAATGGAAAAAGGTAGGCAAAAGGTAATTTTCTTCTTTGGGGTTGCTCCCACTGAACATGTGGCACTCAATAATACTTCATCCTTATTTTTTGTCTTTGGGAATTTTTCTTCCTTGGAATCCTTTTTTGTGGCTTCTATCTTCTATCTCTTATTCATGTCTAAGATGTATATGTTGTTCGGTCTTCTTGTTGTAGTTGCAACCAATCTTCCTGAGTTATTTTCTTTGATTTTACATTTTCGGGAGTCAAACATAAGAGTGTATCCTTGATCACATGTTTTGCTGACACTGAGGAGATTATGCTTCAGATCTTCAACCAATAGGACTTTTCCTGTTTTTAAATTTTCACTTCCAAGCTTTACAATTCCTTTTCCAAGTATTTTAGTAGATGAGTCATCTCCAAATGTAACATTTCCACCCTTTTTCTTCAAGATGACAAATTTTCTTTGATATACGGTCATATGAGATGAGCACCCATTGTCTATGAACCATTCATCTTATTCTTTGCATTCTTTAGTGACCAATGTTATTTGACAATTTTCATTTTGTGGAATTTCTTTCATTTTCCATGTTGTAGTTGGTATACATACATTTGGCATATGATTATTTGCTTTCATCTCTCTGCAATCTTGTGATTTATGACTAAGATTATTGCACTTGTAAAATACAATATTTTGATCCATTAATGGGTCAAATGGATTATAATTTATGTTGATAGGTATATGAACATTTCCATATCTACTATTTTCACCTTTCATGTAGCTTGCATAGTTATTCCTTTCGTTGATTCTACAATTGATTGCCTTGTGTCCAAAATTTCCACAAGTATAACAATGTCCAAGAAAGAAATTTTGATACCTGGGAGTAAGTGATCTTCTTTATGGTGTGGTCCATTGGGGTTCACGATATATTCTTTTGTAGTTTCCTTCATAATGATTTATTTCATACCTAATGGGAGAGGATATTCTTGATGTCTCATTCTTTCTGAATTCTAGTCTTCTATCTTGTTGTTCAACTTGTTCTGGAGTGTTGGTTTCAACATTTTCAACTTCTTTCTCTTGTTTTGTTGTCTTCAAACTATCATTGTATCCTAGTCCTGTCTTGTCATTTGGAGATTTTTGATTGCTAAGGATCTCATCTAATTTTTCAGTGCTTTTTTTCAAACTTCTTCAACTTTTCTATTGTCAATAGTAGCTCCCCTTTTGTGTGATCCAATTCTTCTTTCAATTTCTCATAATCTTATAATTGTTCCTTCAATCTATTAATGGTCTTTTCAATCTTGTAATTCTCTTCTTCACAACTACTCAATTCACCTTTTAGTATTATGTTTTTGTTCCTAAGATTGCTATTTTCAGTTTCAACATGCTTCAACTTTTCAAGATTCTCATGTTCTTGTTCACTCTCTGCATTGTCTTTGTATCCCCAAAAGGAATCAAGGTTGGTTTCTTCGTCTGAATCTTCTTCACAAATGATTTCTTCTTCTTTAGAATTCTTGTGATCATCATCCTGGGTTTCTTGGTTTATGAAGAGGACTTCTCCTCCATCATTATCTTCTTCATCACTCTCATTTGAGGAGATCTCCTTTTATTGTTGAGACTTCTCTTTTTATAGTAGCAGTTTTCAACAATATTTCCTATTCTACCAGAGTTAAAGCATTTGAGAGGGGACTTACCTTTGTATCTTCCATTTCCCTTCTGAAACCTTCTTACAAAATTTTCTATTTTTTCATCAAGGTCGTTATCCTTGTATTTTGTCTTATTTATGGCTTTAAAGGATGCTTCATTGTTTGGCTGGTCACTTTCTATACTTGTTCTCATTTCATATGCTATAAGATACCCATGTAATTCATCCATTGTCATTTTGGTCAAGTCACTAGTTTCTTCAATGGCGAAGACCTTAGAATCATACTTCAAGAGAAGTGATCTCAACACTTTTTGTACAACCAATGATTCATCGAGCTCTTCACCTAATCCTCTGATAGAATTAACAACTTCATCAACTCTAAGAAGATAGGTTGCAATATCTTCCTTTTCATTCATCTTCAAATTTTCAAATTCTGCTCTATGTCGTTGAATCTTGACCTGCTTAACTTTTGGATCACCTTCATAGATACTCTTGAGTTTGTTGCATACCTCTTTAGCAGTGTTGCAGCCCATCAGTTTGCTAGCAATAGTTGGTGCCAATGCTGCTAGAATAACATGTCTGGATTTTGAATTACAACTCATAAGCTTCTTCTCATTTGGATCGGTTGGAGAATTATTTGGTATTACATAGACATTTACAACTGAGTACCAAATGTCTACTCCCAAAGCCGTTAGGTAAGTTTTCACTCTATCACTCCAGTATGCATAATTTCTTCCATCAAATTTTTGAATACCATTTGAAATGTTCTCATGGTCATCCATCTCTACTCAAGATTTTCCTTCCAGTGGTTAAATTGTTCTGAAGGCAACTTTCTATGATACCAATTGTTGATACTGAGAGGGGGGTGAATCGGTATCAAGTACAATTTAAAACCATTTTCAACTTATACTTAAACCATTCAACTATATACAATGAGAAATAAACAATAGTATAAGAGTTACACCAATACACCACAATACACCATACACAATATATGAGAAACAATCAATAGTTGTTGTTCAAGGGAAGTAATGACTTCCAAAGGTAGTTGTAACATCCCGCTCTGGCGCACTGCGAACACTTATTATTTAAGGACACTTGCTCGCAAGTGATCCAGACCCTTTTTATGTTAGACCTTTTATATTTGATTATGATGTGATTGAAAGATGACATGATGTGTTACTATTTGATATAGACGGGTGCTATTGACTCATTTTTGTTGAGTGTGCAGGGTTTTTGACCTTGAGGATGCAGAGGCATCGGTAGAACCCCCTTGGACTCTGGACTGAGTCAGGGAGTGTGATTTTGGGTTGATATGTTTATTATGATGTTTCATTTGATTTGATGATTTGATGTCGACATTTTTGACATGATTATTGGTGATGCTGGCTGACGATAGCTTGCCGACTTGACTCACATATGGAGTAAAGGGGCCACGCACGATTGTAGAGAGGTTGAGGGAGAGGGGTGGACAGCATCCCTGCCACCGCCTACTAGCACTCCCGGCGTGGCTCGAACTGTAGGTTAACGATTACCTAGTTCGAGAGGACCCACGATGCCCTGAGAGCTGACTGCGACAGTCACTCATGATGATTCTAAGGGGCGTGCAATAAGGCGGGGGCATTATTCCTTAGATCCCTTAGTCTCCTACTAGTTCACCTGGTGGAGTATTGACTCCAGGGGTTATAGAGGTCTACCAATCAGTTCAGTTGGCGAGTGGCACCCTTGGAGCACGTGGTGCATCCTGAAGCGCTCGTTGCACAAAAGAAACTCAGTTGGCGAGTGGCACCCTTGGAGCATGTGGTGCATCCTGAAGGGCACGTCGCCAAAAGAAATTCCAGAGGAGAGTGGCACCCTTGGCGCACGTGGTGTGATCTGAAGGGCACGTTGCGATAAACGTGGTTGAAGGAGTCATCCTAATTAGCCCCAAGTCTTGAGCACCTGAATAAAACCATAAGCAATTCCCTTAAGAAATCATCACCTGACTCAGAATCCAAACCTTAAGCCTAAGACCTTCTAGAAAACCGGGGGGAAATTTAGTGTGGCTTTAACAATTGAAAATTAAAAAAAAAAAAAAAAAAGAGGAAAACAAAAACTCAGACCATCACCCTCTCTTTATCCTTGTCTACCTAATAAAACTATCCTCCATCGCCTAGATCTTCCAGTATCCATCTCCCTTTTTCTTGTCTAGTTCACATTACTATATCGCCACCCCTCCTCATAAATCCTCTTTATTTGTTTTTGTAAAACATTTACTTTTCCCCTATACTGGTTTGCCATCGCCTTAATCTCTCATTAATCCTAAATATACATATATATTAATGGTAAATTAAATGATGAATGCATGCTTACTATAGAAAAATGAAAATATATATATGTAAATTTATATTATAAACAAATAAAGTTAAGCATGTGAAAATAAAAGGAAACTAAAAATGAGCGCACATACCCTTGAATTTTTGAAAAGAAAAATAAGAATGAAATATATAAACTAAATAAACTAAAAAGAAAAATAGGAAAGTCAAAAGAGAAAAAGGGGGGGAAAACCTAAGAGAAAAGAGAATTAGGGTTTGAGTCTGAATAAGAGGAAAAGAAGAGGGGGAAAGAGGGGACACCTTTTGTTGAGATTGGTATTGTTATGCTGGGAGAATAGAGATTGACAGATTGCTGGTAGGAGTTGGGGATCCTCAACAGACTTGAGTGGTAGCTCAGCCCTAAAGGTGAGCTGAGGAGCTAGTTACTCTCTGATTTTGTGTGGCCCCTTTGTAGCTCGGGGGGATGAAGGGGAAGAAGATTACCCCTAGCGTTTGGCTGGGAGGTATCGGTGGGTTCATTGCGGTCGCCAAGCAGGAGTAGGAGTGGTTGTAGCGCCAGAATCATTGCTGCAAGCAAATAAGGCCAAGGTATGTTCCTGAAACGAGTAGAGTAGAATGCACAGTGATTATTGCTTCGATTATGGTCATATTATCACTTGGGAGGGCGTAAAAGTTCATTCTATGACTGTAAAATAGTATTTGTTTGCCTTCCGGACTGGGTTAATGTTTTATTTTCATTTCCAGACTGGGTTAATACATTTCCTGGTCTGCGTAATGTTATATTGGTCTGGAGGGTGTAATGTGACATACGGCTGTGTAATCAAACTATAAACGAATTGAGACTGGTAATGAATTATTACTGTTTGTATACGGGACTGTGTATTTACTTGCTTATTAACTTGGACATGGCAATGTTCACTTATTTCTGTGTTTTAAATTACTGCATTATGTACAGTAGAGTGTGTAGAGAAAAAATAGATTCCCCTTAGGGCTTAGCATTGGGTCACTTGGTTTCGGTTTGACATGCACGGTTGGATTTGATATGTGTGGTTGATGCTTTGTGTGATAGCTCATGGACTTGACTGGAACCCTTGGATATTAAGCCTTCCGCCACCTGTTTAACCCTCGATGGCTGCGTGAAACCTTCCTTTATGTTGAGCGTTACCCCTATTCTCTAGTGTTAATGTTTCCTGCGGGAAGTATAAGGCCCGTGGTTCCTATTTCTTCATTTAGGTCTCTCTTGTAATAGTTACTGTCGACCTTTAATATAACCCCTGTTATGAACATAACCTTTAATTTATGGGCCATATATTCTACTTTAATATGACTGGCTAGGGTTTTAAAAAAGGAAAGATGTATAACACTTTTAATTTTATTTTCAACGACATAAGCATGACCAGGTTAAACAGAATGTTTTAGGCGCAATTTATAACTACAACCGGTTTTTTTAGCCTGATTTTCGTATGGCTGTTCTTGCGATTTGTTACCCTATAACCCTTCACAATGACTTATAGTTGTGCCTAAAATCTTGGTTCAAATTACACCCTTCAAGGCGAGTTAATAAATAAACAGCTATGGCAGAGGGTATTCAGTTGAATCAATTTCTGATGATAAGCAGTGAATAAGTTATTTGAACGTGGTAATGAGAGGTCCCTTGATTTTTTATTCTCAGCCGTCAGCATCTTCTCAAACTCTACAAGAAATTTTTACTGTCAAATTGTCGCCATCCAGTCATCTCCTCGTTTTGTTAAATCAATGTTCATTGACCTTGCGCCCTAGGTCATAAATTTTCACTGCCAATTACTGACAGAGAGCCTTATGCCTCGTCATGATAAATCACTGCTATTTAGCATTTGTCCCAGGGTCATTAATTTTTATTGCCAAATTTATTGCCAGCTCATCACATTCCTCGTTACGGTAACTCGTTGTTATCCATTATTCCTTCCTGGGTCAAATAAATTTTACTGCCAGATTGATATTACCTCATTGGTATAATCGTTAATTCTCATGGCGTTTATGTTGTGTTAAAAAGTTGGTTAATCATGCCGTCCCATTTAGAGCATGGGTTTATATTCATTGAATTCTTGGGGTTGTGGGGCTGGTCGAATTACCAGCCTGATAATGCCGTTAATTTCAATACTGGCTCCTCCGCAGATGAGGTCTTGGGACCAGTTAATGTTTTAATTACGCTGGCACTTGTGGTTGCAATATAAATATCCCTTAATTTAATCATTAATGGAAATGTCGATACTCGTGGAGGGCAATGTTAAGTATGTATTAGTTCCAGTGTTAAGATTATTTAATGAAAACGTTAATACAAGTCGAATCGCAATGATAAATAACAGTTTAAATGTAATCGTAATATTATTATAATAATATTATTAATTGACTGTTAATGTCGGCAGAATTGCAATGATAAGTTATAATTAAATGCAATAGTAATATTTTTAATTTAAGGTTACTTTTGGTAGAATGGAAAGGATAAATCATCGGTTAAAAGCAATAGTAATATTATTAATGAAATGTTAATGTTGATAGAATTTCAATGATAGGTAATAGTTTAATTGCAATTAGTAATATTCTTAATCGAATATTAATGTTGGTAGAATTAAAATGATAAGTAATAGTGTAATTGCAATATTAATATTATTTAGTTGAAATGTTAATGTTATTTAATTAAATGTTATGTGGGAAGAATTGCAATGATAAGTCATTGTGTAATTGCAATGGTTTAATTGAAATAATAATATTATTTAAATGAAATATTAGTACGGGAAGAATTGCAATGATAAGTCATTGTTTAATTGCAATGGTTTAATTGAATTAATAATATTATTTAAATGAAATAATAGTGCAGGAAGAATTGCAATGATAAGTCACTATTTAATTGCAATGGTTTAATTGAAATAATTATATTATTTAAATGAAATGTTAGTGCTGGAGGAATTGCAACGTTAAGTATGTGTTCAGTTGCAATATTAATATTTTTAGTTGAAATG
>ML782154.1:1287613-1308796 GCA_009831015.1 Picea engelmannii | reverse complement strand
AGTTTTATTACCTTGGTATTAATCGTTTAAATTGCAATAATAAGGTTGTATAATTTGCCAGGGAAATGATGATGCCTGAAAATTAATATTGTTAAATTGCCATGATGAGTACTTGTTAAATTGCATTGATAAGGTGGTTTAATTGCCGGGGAATTGACAATGGTTGATTCGCAATTTTAATGATTGCTTTGCCCTGATATTACTTGTTGATTGTACTAATAAGAGTCATTTTAATTGCAAGGTCACTGATGTTTGGGTGAGTCGCAATGTTAATATTGTTAATCGAACTGTTCGAGATGATGTCCTAGACTGCTAGGTTTTTATTTGTTAAATTGAAGCATTAATGATAAGGTCTCCGTAGATTAATAATAGTTATTGGAGCATTTGATCCTGATTGATGTCTTCGGGTCTCAATAGGAGTGGGTCGATATTAGAGTTCTCCTAACTTGCGTCTCCCGTAGAGGTCATGATTGTCCCTGATTTTGTAGCACTTGGTGGCATTGTATTGCGTAGTATGTTTGTGTCGGGCGGGATATAGACACCTCTTGTAGCTTAGTATTTATGTCTGTGTGTAAATCCGGTGGAAGGAATCCAGTGCCATATCAAGAGTCTCGGGTTATCTAAAGGCACAGTTCCACTCTTGCGACACACTATGAGCCGTATCAGTAGTCTCAGGTTGTTTAAAGGCACAGTTCCACTACTGCGACTCTACTATTGAATTCTTGCTTTCTGTGGCAGTACTGTACCTAACCCCTGGTGTCCCTTTCTGCTTACAGCCGCTAGATGCACGCCTTATGTCCAGGGGCGTTTAGTTCGTGTTGTCACTGTGATATGTCAGGTCGTCTTGATGGTGTTCGTCTTACTTGCGTCTTGTTAGTCCGAGTGGTTACGTAGAGTCGAGCGGGTTGTTTCTTCTACACGCGCGCACACACTTAACAAACAAAAAAAAAAAAATTGCTCCTGTTGATAGAGTAGTTGTCCTTAACTAGGAGGGTTGTTACAGTAGCTACGGCTTCCAAATGTAAAGGGAGGGATAAACCTCCAAGAAGAAGATACAACCCTCCAATATCAAGAGAGTATTTAACTCTCCATCCTTTCCCCTTCCTTCCACCCAATAATATATGAGACATAATAAAACTTTACATTAAATCATCACCATCAACCAACCATCACATAGAACCTAATAATGCTTCATGAGACTTCTTCAATTTCTGCAATTCTTAAATTATTGGAATACTATGATCCTATAGATAATATTACTCAATTTATTCTATGAAACTTCTCCAAGTTTCACTCCTTGAATCCTCCCCAAAAAGAAGTTATAGAGAGAATGGTAGACTTTGTTCAATTATGGTTTATTCAGGAGACAGAACCTGTATAGAATTCCCCGCACTCAATATTTAACATCACATTCTGAAACTTGCACACAACAAACTAAAGTCCGTACTATTTCCAATTCAATTTGTCCCACTTCATTTGGATTCTCTATGAATCATTTATGACTATTTTACCCAAAACAATTGTTTATTGACTAGCTTCAGGACTGGTCAAAAACCCTATATTCCACAGAGTTTATCTCTGTAATTATAGTGAATCAAGAGATGAAATTTTTACCATAGGTACCTTGATATGTCTTCTCAATACCATAGAAATTGAAACATCAGAATCTTTCTAGAAAAAACGTTATAGCAAAAATGGTAATATGACTTGAAAATAAAACACCTTAGAACACATCACCAAAAGACTTCATCCTCCCTTGAAATCCAACCTTATTTACTTCTAATTTTCCTCTGAAATTCAACTTGCGTATAAAATGAATGTATAATGATATTTATTTATAGTATTTATGTCACTTCCTTTTAACATTAGTGTCGATCTGACACTGTCTTATTTTGTAATTTTGTTCTTTAATTATCTTCAGGGCCTACATGTACTTCCTTATTCAATTCACTTTGTCATCTTCAAAACTTCATTTCACCTCAACCATGAGGATCCACGTGCCTTGCCACATACCACCGGAAACAAAATTATGTATGTTATTCGTCCATGGGTGATGTATCTGCATGTGCATTGTCCTTCATGTCCAAATACCTTCATCAATATTGCAGTCCAAAACCCATGACTACGGTTGACATCAATGAAAACAACCAATCTTCCAACATAGGCTTCGTCATTGCACACTGTATGCCTGAAATATAAACTTGTCATTGATCAAGTGCAAGATCTTGATCTTCGAAATGTTGTTTCAAAATCTGGGGATTTGTTTCAAAAAAGGGATATTCCAATATTCAATTGGTTGTTCATTGTGTTGTTCAATTATTTTCCATTGTCCCGTAGCCAAGTTGATCCCTTCTTTTGACCTCTGGTCCAGTTCTTTATTATTTTCCCTGTATACATATTGGCGATCAATGAAGTCAAAATTTGTCTATAATTGTTTTATATCTTCCACCAATCTAGAAAGTCTTATGTTTAAACATATCATTGTTCCTTTTTTTACAATTTATAACATTTAATGAATCCCCATAAACTTTTAGTCTTCGACATCCTTTTTCGATGGAAAAAACAATGAGTAGTTTGTAGCTTATTAGTTCTGTATAATTGTTTGTTCCTGTTCCCAGGGCTGAATTCAAGACAAAGAAGTGTGAGGAAGAAAGGAATAGGATTCCTCCCCCTCCATAGTGGGTCTATTGAGAGGCTCCATCAAAAAATCCCCAAGGAGAGGTCATGTCGAGAACTAATTCTTGCGTCTGACCAGTGAGTGATCTAGTAGGGTACGGAAAGGGGGAAGGAAAAAGGGAAACATTGTTTTCTATTGAGATCTCTGGTGGAAGAGTAACAACTTTGAATATAATGGATTTTTGAGCAAGCCATACTCCCCAAACGACCAGGAGGGGGAGTGATTTTAGGTGTTTGTAAAACTTATTTTCCCACCACAACTGCCAGGAATGTTCCAAGTTCCTTCCTTCCCATAAGCATTGAAAGTTTAACATTTTTTAAATTTCCAACCAGACACTATTGATGTAACTGCACTTTAGAAAAAGATGAGTAGAATACTCTTCAACTGTTTTACAAAGAGAGCACCATGCAGGTCCAACGAAGTTTCGTTTCTGAAGGTTATCCCAAGTCAGGACCTTGTTACAAAGGAAATTTCACATGAAGAGTCTGGTTTTTGCCAGGCTTTTAACCTTCCACAGTTTATTCCACCACCAAATAGGCTCTTGTAAAAACAAGTATGAATGACACTTTAAGTAACCCAGTTTGGGTGTATAGGATCCAGATGGTGCAACATCCCAAGTTAGTACATCCTCAGAGTCTGAGAGTTGGAGTTGTGCTAGTTTAATCCCATGCAAATAGATTTCCAATTCTCGATATTCTTCTTCATTGAGTCACAGAATGGAAGGGTCCTTCCATCCATGATCCCAGACCATGGAGCAGTTGGGGTCCGATAAAGAACTTAGGTAGTAAAAATACTTGGAGTATAGTGACTGTACTAACTGTTAAGTGAGTGAATGACTCCCATCACTTCCTGACCAGGGGTCCAAACCTATCCTGACTCTATTTCCATTTCCAATATTCCAAGCTAAGCTTCTTTCTATGATTGGAAAACATTTTATGGTAGATTTCCAAATCACTGAGGCTCCTTTTAATGATTTTGGCTAGCTTCCACTAATACATTTGGGTCAAATTCCGACAGTGTGTTCGATGCAATTTCCACTTTCTATTGTCGGAAGACCAACAAACTGCAGGCCCCCTCAAACGTCGTTTTTCTGACGACCTAGTTTTTCGTCTGTATTGCGACGTTATATGACGCCACATGTCATCATAAATTGGATTTTCCAACCCCATATTGACGTCATAAGACCGATGTCTAGGTCATGGCAATACCGACGTTGTAAACATGGAAAAAGGGACGTTTCAAACGTGGCAATACCGACGTTGTAAACGTGGAAAAAGGGACGTTTGAAACGTGGCAATATTGACATTGTAAACGTGGCAAGAGAGACGTTTCAAACGTGGCAAGAGAGACATTTAAAAGGTGGCAAAAGAGACGTTCTTAAGGTGGAAAGAGAGACGTTTTAAACGTGGCAAGAACGAAGTTTCATAGGTTGCAAGAGAGACGTCTCAGAGGTGGCAAGAGAGATGTTCTGAAGGTGGAAAGACTGACAGGACGAGGTATTAGCTCCGCCGTGGTTGCTATGGGAGCGACAATCTTGGAGGTGGAAAGAGAGACGTCTTTAACATGGCAATAGCGATAGGAAGAGAGTGAAATACGTCGCAATTGCCACCTTTGTGGAGGTATTTAAAAAAAAATACAATATCAATATCAAGACCTAATAGTCATTCCAAGCCCAACAGAGGAGTAAGTCATATAGGTGTCAGCTAGTGACCCACTTAATAGTTTTCTTAGGCTTTCCCTCGCACTAAAGGTTGGGTTTTTTCTTTTGAGAGTGTCTAAGATATAAAAATACCCAATATGGTGAATGAACTGACATTAAGTTCATACACCTCTAAAGAAGGTTAAAAGTCCAAACCAAACTACACAGTAAATAAATAGTAATAAGGCAGTTGATATTTGTACGATGCTTATTTTATGAACTTGATGACTTGTTGAACAAACTTTAGTTCAAGCCTTCAAGCATGCCATAGATACTAAAATCAGCATGAATGGGCAAGTTACCAATAGAAACTAAATTTGTTAATTTTAGGGAATATTTTAGGGAACGTACTCTGATACAATGTTAATTTCAGATCATGGTAACCAGATTTTTCATTCGAAATTAACCTAAAGAGTACTAGGTAGCTAAAAACTGAAAACCTCCAAAAAAACGAGCAACTTTTGAATAAGTTAATCTACAAACACATACTGCCGGAAATACGAACAGCACAAACAAAAAACTCAATGCTCAACACATCATCCATCTTCTATTGAAAATTGAAAGAAGAATTACATCGCTATAGCTCAAAACACAAATAAGCTAACCAACACAATGGTCTGCCCAACATCTCCTATATAGACTAGGAGAAACTAGTATTACAATCAATGCTCTCCATCCTTGTGGAGGATGCCCCACACATCCTTGGGGACATCTCCCTCAGGGACATTCTAGAGGAAATGAAATATCTAGTATAAATGCATGATGTGCTCACCATTTCAAGGTAAGAGTTGATGTGTCAAGGATGCCTTGAAAAAATGTACCAGAACCATAACCAAACGACAATTTCATGATTAATCTCATTCTATCTTATGTTTCTCTGATTTCTATATGACGAATGGATTACACTTTAAACGTCATATGTTTATGTCGTGAATATTGTTAAGTATGATTTAGAAGTCATGTCCTTGAGTTCTATATTTATTTCACACAATAATGAAAATATGCCATGAGACTCTGCTTTCTCGAGCATACCATGTTTCCATAAAAAAACAGTAACTCCTAAAAATTGTGAGAGGGGAGAATAATATAGATGTTAAAGGAAGTTTGAAAAAACTCCACATATGTAGTTTTGCATCGTCCCCAAGGAAAATAATATCATGCAAAAAATATATCTGAAGGTGATAACCTGTCATCTCAGCAAGCTCCATCTACTATTAAGTGATGAATAAGATGTGGATCTAAAACAACAATGGTTGTTTCCTAAAATTGTCTATGAACTATACAAGAAAGACACACAATATCCCTAAATAGCAGGAAAAAACAATAAATTTTTTATCATCCATTTCCAAAGAGATCAACCATAACATTTACCAGTAAAAACTTCCTATAATATAGCTAATTGTGACCTCTAGTTAGTATAAAGACTCAAAATATACGGTTTAGGATGTGCTTCACAAATTACTATAAATTTTTATCCAAAAATGCATTATCCCAAGTAACCATAGTCTAGGAAATGAAAACATTTAATCCCTAAATAATTTCTAGTTTCTAGCTTTAAAAAAAAATCCAATGCAGATGCAAATATTGGTGATGCACAAGTAAACCACCCTTCAAAAGTAGAATCTGAAGCAGGTGTAATCAAAGGCAATAAGAGGTCCCAACTGACACCACAAACCCTTCATATCTAACAGTTGAGTAACATTGAATCCAGTTTATCGTGCATGCTCGAAGGATGCCAAATATTACACAGGCATTCTGCAAAAAATTGAAGAACATTAAATTCAAGAAATCCAACTCAACCCTTAAGATCAAACTCATTCTATAGAAGTTCTGACATACCTTTTAGAGCACTTATAGCAGTTAAAGCACATTTTTCATCAGTAAACTCCACAAAACACAGAACATAAGGCTCTCCACCAACCTGTACATATCAAAGACATCTGGAATCAAACAAATGAAAATTGAAAAATAGATTCAATACTATAAAATAAGATAGTTGAACATATTTCTTAATAGGAAACCTTTAAAAATATTTGGGAATGCTCTTAATTGCCTAAGATTTATAGAAAATTTTCCTAAAGAATTGAATCCTATAAACAATCAGTTTGTTGACTACTGAGCAATTTAGAATTACGTTCCCACACTGCCTCTGAAATAATTATGCATCTATATTGTTTAAGAACAAGTAGAGAGCAAAGGGTGTATGCATCATTGCCTAAAGGTTTCTATACCAGCTCTTATAGATGGTACGATAGTCATGTCAAGGATAAGGGATATAGATATAGATGATTCACTAGGCCTAGCTCTTGTCGTAATGGACTGCTACTATAATAGGGATTGTATTAAGAGTATTTTTTTTACTACTGTTGTTATATTTGACTGGTGGGAGACATCAGTAAAGCCACAAATGCTATATGGCACTCACGAGTCCTAATTATTGTATTATGTCTAGCATTGTACAACATGTTGTAATGAATTCATTCAGTTAAACACCCAGAATAACTCTATTAAGAACTGCCATCAACTGCCACACTTGTAATGTATTTACCTATTATGCCCTTAGCTAATCATAAGTAGGACATTGTATAGCGGAACATCAAGAAAGAAGAGAACAATTGGAATGGGTAACATATGAGATTCTGTATCATGAGACCAAACTTTGATTAGACAGAAATTATGTGTTCAAATTTAACCTTTAACTGTTGCACATCCAGACATGGATGAGTTTCTCTGAAGTTATCTCACCTATTGATACCATGCCTAGGACAATTAAATACTATGAGACTTCAACATAGAAAAAGAGAATGAATACTAGAAATGAGTTAACATAGTTATGGAACAAAAATATCAACCCTCGTGGAACAATTACATATCCAAAATTATTATTCTTTTCGTCTACTAAATAACTCTTATCTAAGTCTTTAAATTGTTTCTTTATCAGGTCTTATAATTTTTCTTAAGGTCATGTTTGCTAAAGGATTCACTATTAGTACAAGACTTTTACATGTGGTGTTCTAAAGTCCTAAAAAAACATAAGCAAATCTGGTGAAAAGTGATGAGTGAGATTGTTGTGGTTGGGATTTTTGGTTTTGATCTAGTGAAAAGTGTCATCATTAACAATTTGTACTCCATAAAAGACAAGATTTCAATCACAACATGAAAAATGTGTCATGCAAATAAATGGTAAATAGACAAGAAAGACAAGATCCTAGGCTGCAGTATATCCAAATGAACAAAAAGATGGTGTAGATGAGACTTTTGCTTAAATGCCATTATAAATGACAAAAGGCCTAGAATATTATCAGAGTAGTTTACAAAGATAAAACACTTGCTCCAAACTTGATAGGCTTGACTATAACTGTAGCTTTTATATCCTTACATACAACAAGTATATAGTTGTAGTGTCAATGTGCCTTTTGATTGGCATTAGATATTAGATGGGTGTTCTAGACTCTAAATGCATATCTGACAACTAATCAAAAGTTTAAGGTGAAGGTTAATATCAAAAATATGCCTCACAAAAATCGAGGTATTGGCTAACTGGTGAGGTTGATGGACAGCTAATCCATCCACCAAGTTTCAATTCTCTAGTATTCTAATACAACCATGAACAAGCTCTATTCACAAGAGAAAACCAATAATGAAGAAACCTTGATAACACATACTTATCTTCTTCTTGTCAAATCCTAGTGAGGGTAGACAACTGAGCAGCACCACAGAACTGGCGCAAGATAGGCGCATCACTAGAGCGAGATAGCACACCAAAAAACTGGCACAACTGGTAACTGCAGTTGCTACTGCAATGGTAGCTGCATCTACAACTGGAACGAAGAAACTGGGCAACACCACACAACCTTAGCACAACTCTTCCAGAGGTATCACACAAGAGAGATCACCAAGAACCACCAAGAATATCCTTCCCCAAGTGGGGCGCACTCTCCAAGAGAACCAGAAACCAGAAATAATGAAATTGCAGCTGCAACTGCCTAGTGTGCACTACAGAAGGAGAATTGTTTGGTTGTACAAATGAACTAACCCATACTTGTATTTATACTAATTTGGGCACATGTCTAGGGACAACTTCTTATTTTGGGTCTTCAAATTTACTTTATTATTTCTGTGGGCCGACTTCTCTTTTGTGGTCTTCTATTTCCCTTTATTCTTTTTCTGAGTGTTCTTCAACTATTCATTGGTATTCCTTTGACTTCTTGGAATCTTCTTCTTCTCTAAGAAAAGTTGTCTAGGAGGGAATACCTCCTGCAGCTACCAAAACATCAACACATCCTCACGTGGATCTCCTACCTTGGTAGTAGCTAAGAAGGAGCAATTGGAGTGGCCACTTTGCATAGATTATAAGGCTTGCCCGAAACGAGGTCACTATGAAGAATTGTTGCCCAGTTCCCCGCATTAATGACCTTGATTTGTTCAAGGGGCCATCTACTTCACCAAGCTTGATCTCGCTTCAGGCTATGATGAAGTTTGGATGGAACGTAGAAATGTTGGGAAGACAACTTTCAATACCAAGGTTGGTCTCTATGAATGGTTGGTTATGCATTTTGGCCCCACTTATGGCCGTGCCACTTTCATGAGGATCATCATTGACATCTTCCAGCTACATCTTGGTAAATTTATGTTGGTTTACTTAGATGACATTTTGGTTTTCAGTAAAACTGGTTCAAATAAATTTCAACATGTTAGCACAATTTTGGACCTCTTTTGCTAGGACAGGTTGTAGGCCTAAATGAAGAAGCCATTATTTGGACAAACTTCTATTGTGATTGATGAGACCGGACTTCATGTAGATCCTACAAAAGTCTAGGTTTTGAAGGACAGGTCCATTCCCACTAACACCACAGATCTGAAGAGCTTCTTGGGAGGCATGCATTTCTATTGGAAATTTATTCCCCATTATTCACACATTGCTCACCCATTGATTTAGGGTTGCAACTTGAGGACTCTTCTTTGTCAGATTTCCAATGTAAAATAACATATCATAGGCTTTAATATGGTTATGCTATGCCCATATGTTTGTTTTCCTAGATTTTCAACAACCTTTTGAGATTGAGATGGATGCTTCTGAATATGCCACATGCATTGTTCTTAAGCAAGTAGGACATCTAGTAGCATACTAGTTAGAGACTTTTTCCTCATCTAGTCTTAACTAGAATAGTTGTGACAAGGAGTTTATGCATTGGTTCAAGTACTCAAGCAATGGGTACACTACATCCTTGGTAAGGAAATTATCCTACACACTAATCACCAACCTCTCTAGTTTTTTAATACACATTCTAAAATTAAGGAACAAAGACATATAAAATGGGTTTCATGCATTCAATGATTTCATTTAGTCATGAAGGGAAGCTCCAGTAAAGGTCCATCACATTTTAGATGTAGGATATGCAGCCTACTAGGACTGAAAACTTAGTTTTCCTTTAATACAACTATGATCTTGCCATGGAGTCCACCCAACAACCAACGACAGTCAATCAAACTCATTGACATCTTCCAGCTACATTTTAGTAAATTTGTGTTGGTTTACTTAGATGACATTTTGGTTTTCAACAAAACTGGTTCAAATAAATTTCAACATGTTAGCACAATTTCGGACCTCTTTTTCTAGGATAGGTTGTAGGCCTAAATGAAGAATCCATTCTTTGGACAAACTTCTATTGTGATTGATGAGACTGGACTTCATGTAGATCCTACAAAAGTCTAGGTTTTGAAGGACAGGTCCATTCCCACTAACACCACAGATACGAAGAGTTTCTTGAGAGGCATGCATTTCTATTGGAAATCCGTTCCCCATTATTCACACATTGCTCACCCATTGATTCAGGGTTGCAACTAGAGGACTCTTCTTTGTCAGACTTCCAAAGTAAAATAACATGTCATAGGCTTTAAGATGGTTCTGCTATGCCCAAATGTTTGCTTTCCTAGATTTGCAACAACCTTTTGAGATTGAGATGGATGCTTCTGAATATGCCACATGCATTGTTCTTAAGCAAGTAGGAGATCTAGTAGCATACTAGTTAGAGACTTTTTCCTCATCTAGTCTTAACCAGAATAGTTGTGACAAGGAGTTTATGCATTGGTTCAAGTACTCAAGCAATGGGTACACTACATCCTTGGTAAGGAAATTATCCTACACACTGATCACCAACCTCTCTAGTTTTTTAATTCACATTCTAAAATTAAGGAACAAAGACATTTAAAATGGGTTTCCTGCATTCAATGATATCATTTAGTCATGAAGGGCAGCTCTAGTAAAGGTCCATCACATTTTAGATGTAGGATATGCAGCCTACTAGGATTGAAAACTTAGTTTTCCTTTAATCCAAATTTGATCTTGCCATGGAGTCCACCCAACAACCAACGACAATCAATCAAACTCATTGACATCTTCCAGCTACATTTTGGTAAATTTGTGTTGGTTTACTTAGATTACATTTTGGTTTTCAGCAAAACGGGTTCAAATAAATTTCAACATGTTAGCACAATTTTGGACCTCTTTTGCTAGGACAGGTTCTAGGCCTAAATGAAGAAGCCATTCTTTGGACAAACTTCTATTGTGATTGATGAGACCGGACTTCATGTAGATCCTACAAAAGTCTAGGTTTTGAAGGACAGGTCCATTCCCACTAACACCATAGATCTGAAGAGTTTCTTGGGAGGCATGCATTTCTATTGGAAATTCATTCCCCACTATTCACACATTGCTCACCCATTGATTCAGGGTTGCAACTAGAGGACTCTTCTTTGTCAAACTTCCAAAGTAAAATAACATCTCAAAGGCTCTAAGATGGTTCTGCTATGCCCAGATGTTTTCTTTCCTAGATTTGCAACAACCTTTTGAGATTGAGATGGATTCTTCTGAATATGTCACATGCATTGCTCTTAAGAAAGAAGGAGATCTAGTAGCATACTAGTTAGAAACTTTGTCCTCGGCCAATCTTAACCAGAATAGTTGTGACAAGGAGTTTATGTATTGGTTCAAGTACTCAAGCAATGGGTACACTACATCCTTGGTAAGGAAATTATCCTACACACTGATCACCAACCTCTCTAGTTTTTTAGTTCACATTCTAAAATTAAGGAACAAAGACATTTAAAATGGGTTTCCTGCATTCAATGATTTCATTTTAGTCATGAAGGGCAACTTCAGTAAAGGTCCATCACATTTTAGATGTAGGATGTGTAGCCTACTAGGACTGAAAACTTAGTTTTCCTTTAATCCAACTTGGATCTTGCCATGGAGTCCACCCAACAACCAACGATAGTCAATCAAACTCATTGACATCTTATAGCTACATCTTGGTAAATTTGTGTTGGTTTACTTAGATGACATTTTGGTTTTTAGCAAAACTGGTTCAAATAAATTTCAACATGTTAGAAAAATTTTGGACCTCTTTTGCTAGGACAGGTTGTAGGCCTAAATGAAGAAGCCATTCTTTGGACAAACTTTTGTTGTAATTAATGATACTGGACTTCATGTAGATCCTACAAAAGTCTAGGTTTTGAAGGACGGGTCCATTCCCACTAACACCACAGATCTGAAGAGTTTCTTGGGAGGCATGCATTGGTATTGGAAATTCATTCCCCATTATTCACACATTGCTGACCCATTGATTCAGGGTTTCAACTAGAGGACTCTTCTTTGTCAGACTTCCAAAGTAAAGTAACATCTCATAGGCTTTAAGATGGTTCTACTATGCCCAAATGTTTGCTTTCCTAGATTTGCAACAACCTTTTGAGATTGATATGGATGCTTCTGAATATGCCACATGCATTGTTCTTAAGAAAGCAGGAGATCTAGTAGCATACTAGTTAGAGACTTTGTCCTTATCCAGTATTAACCAGAATAATTGTGACAAGGATTTTGTGCATTGGTTCAAGTACTCAAGAAATGGGTACACTACCTCCTTGGTAAGGAAATTATCCTACACACTGATCACCGACCTCTCTATTTTTTTAATTCACATTCTAAAATGAAGGAACAAAGACATTTAAAATGGGTTTCCTACATTCAATGATTTCATTTAGTCATGAAGGGTAGCTCCAGTAAAGGTCCATCACATTTTAGATGTAGGATATGCAGCCTACTAGGACTGAAAACTTAATTTTCCTTTAATCCAACTTTGATCTTGCCATGGAGTCCACCCAACAACCAACGATAGTCAATCAAACTCATTGACATCTTCCAGCTACATCTTGGTAAATTTGTGTTGGTTTACTTAAATGACATTTTGGTTTTCAGCAAAACGGGTTCAAATAAATTTCAACATGTTAGCACAATTTTGGACCTCTTTTGCTAGGACAGGTTGTAGGCCTAAATGAAGAAGCCATTCTTTGGACAAACTTCCGTTGTGATTGATGAGACCGGACTTCATGTAGATCCTACAAAAGTCTAGGTTTTGAAGGACAGGTCCATTCCTAGTAACACCACATATCTGAAGAGTTTCTTGGGAGGCATGCAATTTTTATTGGAAATTCATTCCCCATTATTCACACATTGCTCACCCATTGATTCAGGGTTGAAACTAGAGGACTCTTCTTTGTCAGACTTTCAAAGTAAAATAACATATCATAGGCTTTAAGATGGTTCTGCTATGCCCAAATGTTTGCTTTCCTAGATTTGCAACAACCTTTTGAGATTGATACGGATGCTTCTGAATATGCCACATGCATTGTTCTTAAGAAAGCAGGAGATCTAGTAGCATACTAGTTAGAGACTTTGTCCTCAGCCAGTCTTAACCATAATAGTTTTGACAAGGAGTTTATGCATTCGTTCGAGTACTCAAGCAATGGGTACACTACATCTTTGGTAAGGAAATTATCCTACACACAGATCACCAACCTCTCTAGTTTTTTAATTCACATTCTAAAATTAAGGAACAAAGACATTTAAAATGGGTTTCCTGTATTCAATGATTTCATTTAGTCATGAAGGGAAGCTCTAGTAAAGGTCCATCACATTTTAGATGTAGGATATGTAGCCTACTAGGACTGAAAACTTAATTTTCCTTTAATCCAACTTTGATCTTGCCATGGAGTCCACCCAACAACCAACGATAGTCAATCAAACTCATTGACATCTTCCAGCTACATCTTGGTAAATTTGTGTTGGTTTACTTAGATGACATTTTGGTTTTCAACAAAACTGGTTCAAATAAATTTCAACATGTTAGCACAATTTTGGACCTCTTTTGCTAGGACAGGTTGTAGGCCTAAATGAAGAAGCCATTCTTTGGACAAACTTCTGTTGTGATTGATGAGACTGGACCTCATGTAGATCCTACAAAAGTCTAGGTTTTGAGTGAGAAAACAAAGAAGATACATAACCTACCAATCCTTGCATGCTTCACATTGAGTCATAAAGACATTAGGGTTGCACGACATTTCACATTTGCAATTCCTACAAGAAACAGACAGACATAAGGCATTTCGTTAAAGACACATCTCGGAGGTCGATAGATTGAAACCCTGGGAGGTGAAAAACAAAGAGAAAATTTCACAGCAGATCTCGCTTACTTTCACAACCACCCTATCAGAAATGAACCTTCTGGTTGCAACGTTGTCTTCAAAGTGAAAGAAATAGTATTCAGAGCTGACACTGTCCAGTTTGGTGTAGTTCTTGAAAGTATGCACACTGCATTTTCCCTCAATTGTATTGACGCTCTGCTCGTCGAAATGATCTGAAAGGAAGAGACCCTTTACGTCGTGGAATTGGAGACAACCTCCTATAGACTCTTCTGGCCGATAATATCACCACACACGGACCTTCACAAGGCTTCCCCGACAATCGACTTCTATCTTCTCCACCCTAGCTATGTATGGTGGCTTCTAGGCATCCTCGAGATTGAACATGCATCATAGTCGCCGACTAAAGAAGCTATCTTTTAAGCTATGTATTGTGGCTATGTATGGAATCGGCACACATCACAGCCTACAAGATATATTTCAATGGCCACGATGAGTCGTCGATTGCAGTGACAGCCATCGAATGCCAAATGACAGCAAGAGGATACTGACAAGGGCTCTGATATATAGTGACATGTCACGATGCTTGTTCAACTCAGAAATTGATCTAGAAGATGTTACTTCCAAGTAATGAGATGAGACTGTATGTCCGCATTTATGAACTGTCGTCAGCTCGAAAATAAGAGGTTCATTTGAATATCCAATGGGATCTTTCCAAAAATGATTTCAAATAATTGAAATAAATAAATAAAATATATTGCTAAAGTGTGAAATTAGAAAACCATATAAATTTTTGGGTCAAAGCATGGATTAATATGTAGTCAATGGAAAACTTATCCCTATATACTAGCCTATCGACAGCTATAATAAGACATGATATATGATACTTTTTTCATCTCCAAAATTCTTAGAAGGAATTAGAGATCCCTGTGCTAGTACATCAATAGAAAAGATCTACCATTAAATGGAGAGGAGGTGGAGAAAAGACTTTAGCTTCAACCTGAGAATTGTGTCACCATAGTCTGTCCAATTTGTTTCCCATCATGTCTAGAACCCTTAAATTATTCATTGGAGTCCAGAAAGGTAGGCAAGAGTGGGGACAATCATACCACTGTATCCATAGAGGATTTGATGACTTTACCCTCCTCACTATACTTTGATCTTCGGTTGCAAGAAGTTGTAAGTTCTTGAAACGATATGGTTTTGCACTTTTGAACCATGAAAATTCTGAGTCTGGAAAGTCGCGGTTATGAATGATGGGAGGAAATGTGTCCATGCTACTATCATAGTCATAATAAATGACCACCAAGAACCATCCTAATTCCTTGCACCTCAGTTAATCCCTTTACATTGTTTAAAAACATACAAAAAACAAATAAAACATAGCAATCGGATTTCACACTCTGTTTTTGTTTGAATGACTAGGCTTTAAAACGTTATTTATATGGACAAAAGGGTTTGAATGATTCAAGAAATTTAGTCAATTGCTGCCACAAATCATGAATGTTGTCTGTCGGACGCCAAAGGCGAAACGACATTTCCTGACCCACAATTTCCCTCCCCAGATCTCTCAGGTGGTGATGCATTTGTATCCTATTTTCCCTGTCCAACTCCATGACGCACTTGTTCTCTATATTTAGAATCCCCACTAAACCTCTCCAACCTAAACCATCCCAAATTCTTATGGCCATATCCATGTCTTCTCCAATGAAATAACATGTTATGTCTAATAATATTTGTCGTCGGGAATTTTTATTTGGTGCAATTTATCTAATTGGTCCTCCCAGTAAGACTTATCATTCATTCTGCAAAGGGACACCCCAAACACTTTTAAAGATAAAGGCAATCCATTGCAGGTCCTTAAAAACTCAGTAACAAGATCGTTGAATACTAGTGGTGGATGAGGCTGGCAGAATGAATATGAACAAAAGAGTCATTTTGGCAGAATGAATACGAACAAAGAATGAGGTCGATTAGCTTATAGATTGCATACTTTAATATTCCTACTATTATGAGGACATCCTTGTAACAAGATGTAACCAAAATTAATCTATCAGAATGAAGAACATCTCTCATTGGAAAAATCGCATCAAGTTGATCGATATGATGTACATCATTTAAAATTACTAGAACTTGAGAAGATGAAAGATACCTTCTAAGCATCTATATGCCTTCGCTAATGCTATCTATTTGCAGTTCCAATTGAATTAAATCCTTAAGAATTTGTCTTTGCAAGGAATTTAAAGACCTCCTACTTGTGGTCTCTCTTACATCAAATGAGAAGCAGGATTTGTTGAAATGAGAACTCTTCCTATTGAACAGTTCTTTGGCTAGAGTTGTCTTCCCCACTCTACCTAATCTGATGATTCCCAAGAACTAGGATTTACCATTCTGCCTCTGCTGCCTTGAAACTGTGATTTCAAAATCGTCTACTTTTTCTTCTAAACCAAATGGATATCTAGCCACATTGAAAGTTGTTTTTCTCTGCTTTTTAAGCACACATTGTACTACCTTATCCAACATCTTTCCCTCATCACTGGAAATTCACAACAAAACAAACAAAGACATTAGGTATATATTAATACAAATTAGATTAATAATCGCAGAGAGAGAATGAGAATTAGAGTTCTAACCCATTACAGGCCTCAAGCTCGAAACCACTTGATGCCGAGGTCATTAGGAGAAGCAGGCTGCGATAGAGAAAAAAACGTATCATGTGTTTCTCAACCTCATAAAGATTTAACTGAACATTTGGTCAATTTGGTCATGGGTGTGGCTCAAAAGTAAAATCTCAACCTTTCTAAAAAATCCAATTTCTACAAGCATAGATAAATATGCAATTGCAACTTTATTATTATTTTTCTCGACCTATATTATCTAATTATATTATCTAATTGGACATAAAGGATTTTAAGAAGAGGTCCTTGCCAATAACATAACATCATGAATTTAAATATCACGTTTGGTTGTTCCTTATGTTTGGGATAAGATGGATAAACTCTATGAGTCAATACCTTGTTGATAGCCATGCATCCAATTAAATGAATTTGTAAAACATTCTTGTTGCACAGAATAGGAGATAATTCCATCAATTAGTGAGATCAGTAGACTGTCATTTCACCTTTTTAGAACACAACATAATTAATCAGTAACCAATCTGAAAAAAATATTCAACAGACAATATGTAATGCAATGGTGCACAGAACATTGCTATATCATTAGAGATTAAGTGGATAATAGCAATACCGAGTGACCATTAATGTACTTTTCCCATAAAGAAGACCCATTATTATTAAGTGGATCAGGGATTGGAGTATGTTGGACTAAAACATCCTGTATTTTTGAATTTGGATTTGATCTGTGACCATGATTAGCAGGTAGCTTCTGTTCAATACAAGGAATCGTTACTATCAACAATCAATGCATGAAAACAATTTTAAATTTCACAATTACACACAACTACAAGTACCTACCATCATGGGTTGGGGTTATAATGGCATCCCAACTGTGGGGAAACCCCAAGAATCAGCACATACCTGCAAGAAGTCATACAAGATGCTATTTTGTATCAATAAATAATTAATATGACAAAATATACCAGATTCAAACCTGAAACAGAAGAAAATAATAGAAAACAACCTGGTTGTAAGTTGAAACTATACCCTTGGATGTTTCCAGAAAGAGCCATCCCGTGCTTGCCATGGAGTAGGTGTCCCCACATGAAGTTGTTTCCACATGTGACTACCTGACTGATCTATAGTGGGATGTCCCCAAACAGGAAGAGGTGGGCCCACAGGAGTCCCATGCGGTGCAGGATGTAACTGAACTGGTGAATATGCAATAATTGGTCTAGAAGCAGGATTCCCTTTATGAGTCCAAGATTCATCGTACTTAGTTCTAGTCCAGGCAGGGTCAAAATGCTACCAATATCGCCTTCTTGCAACATCATCTTCCCTTGGAAAAATGTGCCTTTTGTGAGAATGATATTTCTGCACATCATATCCTCAGTATGTCATCATAGATCAATGAATCATTGCTCAACAACATCCTCATAGAATATGGCACTTATAATTGACAACTTTGTACTCTATAAATATATTATTAGAAAGCATGAGGTTTTCATTGTTGTCAATGTTATGTAAGCCAGTTTTATGGTTTTGTTGTTTACCAAGAAAATCCAGGGAGCAATAAAAAATTATGTTTATAATATAATTTCCCCAAGCTACAAAACACCTTTTTCCTTTCATACTGAGAAAATTCTCATATAGCACATTGCACACCTAAACATTATGATGTATTCTGGTAAAAATCCAATTCAAGAAATCTGATCATAAAGAGGTTCAATTTGAAAAAAAAATCTAAACATTTACTCCCTTTTAAAAGAATGACTAACATATAAGTGGCTAGCAACATTATGCAGAGTTAAGCCATCCACTTTCATAAGGTCCAAAATTCTTGAAGGGATTGCCTGATCAACTCCAAGTTGCTCCACTACTTGCACAAAACGTTGATGCAAGTCCATTGTCTATTCTACCTACAAGTAGAAACACTTTTAGTCTACACATGCTATAAATATCCTTAATTGGCATATACAGTTCACATCCGGGTATTACCTTAAATATTTTCTTGCTATGTCTTACCTTAAACTTTTTCTTTCTAGAAGCAATATTGGACTTTTTGCAACCATGCTTTGTGCTATTCTTCTTTCCTTTGATATCTTCTGTACTGGAATCTACATTTTCTTCATTACAAGCATAAGAAGATAATATAGTTTCTTTCTCGATATTCTCATCATCACTCTTTGAACCTTCAGCAGAACCCACTTCCTCTTCTGCAATGCCAGAAGCATTAACTACATGCACATCTACAGTTTCCAACCTTGAGTGTAAACTGGTACCCCTAGAAGTAATTCCATTCCCCAACTGGTCGCTTGTTATGTCGACGGGTTTCAACCCAGATTGGCTATTATTTCTTGCTTTCAGTTATATTCTATACATGTCTTGAATTTCTTTCTTTAAAGATGTTGGGCTATCAACTTGAGATGACTAGGATGATGTTTCTTCAAGATCTAATCTCAGTTCTCTTATAGTTTCATACCCACAATTATTTTCAACATACGTTGTTCCAGCCATTAAGTTTATGGCATCGTCTAATCTAAGTGTTTTATCCTCCTCAAAAGGGGACCTACCTCCTTGTTCTAGTTGAGGAGTTGATGGAGCTGGAAATTTCTCACTATTACAGGGGTCAATGCGTGTCTCTTGTTTTACAGAATCTATGGGAGTTGGCATGCAAGACTGTACCTCATGTAGAGCACTGGCTCCATCTTTGATTCCACCATATGACTCTCCATTTTGAGTGCTTTTACTCTTAATAATATCTTGTTGAGGCCCCAGTTGAAGTATGGATACAATAGTTTCTTTAACTGGTTTAAGAGACTCTAAAAGAACAATGCCACTCTCACTGAACGCCTGCACATACACTGTGATTGATGAACTATGGATATCTCCATCTAGTTTATAGCATGAAAGGATACTGTTTAATTTTATGTTAAAATAATACAACTATTTTATATCCACATAGAAGGAGGGGAAAGTGAAACAAGCAAACATACACACTCCCAAACCAATCTACTATTATGTTATAGACTCCCAAACCAATCTACTATTATGTAGAAGGAGGGGAAAGTGAAACAAGCAAGCATACTCACTCCCAAACCAATATAAGTTATAGTAAGCACCACTCCCATCTCACTTGCCCCATTAAATAAGTATTATGGACCAACCCCTCACAACCAATGTGGAATATCACAACAAATTTTTCAAACTAATCAAGTAAAAAGCACAAACCTTGTGAACCACATGTTGCCAAATATTTTTGAGCTTGTCCTCAAATATCGGTTTCTGTAGGAACTTCGATGCTCTGAGATATTTAATGAATGAAATTATTAAGTTCATATAGCACACATATAAAAAATAGAAAAGGGTGCAAACACAAAAAATGATGACCAAGCAGGTACCATCAAAATAAGAGGAAGAAGCTTACTGCTATGAACTTCATCGTCATGCTCAGGCAACTCTTGCTTGACATCACTGCATGACAATAAAAAGCAGCATCAGAGCTAATGATGATGGACAGACAAAATTTAAAAGATATATTAAAAGGGGAATCCCTCTAATCCCATCAATATACTCCCTGTAATAATTACTAATGGTTGGTATATCGCAGGCTTTTTGGAGGAACCTAAAACTGACACAGTTGTTACCTGTGGTCACCTACAACCAAGAGGATGAGATTACAACCAGGCTGCAGATTGCAGAGAATACATACTATTCTTAGGAAACTGAGTAGTTGTTAATTTATGGACAAAGATACTGCCATCAAAACTGTAGAAAAGCAATAAGAAGGCCAATAAACTTATCTCAACCAAAGCAACAAGAAGGCCAATAAACTTACCTCAACCAAAGCAACATGGAATGAATTAGTCTCATTTGCAAGCATAGCCAATGCCTCTGTTTCATTGGAGAAGGTGGAAAATGCCTCAGGCCATCACTAAAACTTGATCAACAACACCTCCACATCCATATGCAGAAAATGGAAAAGAACAAAAAGAGAACCTTAGTGAAGGAAAAAAGGAAGCAAGTACAAGGCATATTATTTACATAGATCTGTAACTGTTTCAAAAGAAAAAATCTCGGAAAGAACAAATATTACAGAACAACAAACATCCTCCTATCTATAAATCTGATAGATCTTGGCCTATGAAGGAATATTATGCTAAAAAATGACAACAACTATGAAATTGGATGAAAATACTTAGAGGAAAATTGTCTTGTATCAATGTTTATCCGTGGGTTACAAGTGAGCGGAGAGGTATTAAATTCCTAGAATATGAATCTCAATGTTTCATGATTTTTTTTTTCGGTTTAGTGTGACATATTTGGGTCGTCGAATGTTCCTAGGAGCCACTAGCACAAACCCATCTAAGATCAGTCTAATATATATATTGTCTGACGCTGGGAAGCTCAGGGTTGTACATTTGGATTTTTGATATTTGATATAGAGGCTATTTGTGTGAACTTTATATATGCATCGTTGCGTTTTTAAACATCCAGAGATATACCAATAACTTAGGTTTAGATGAATCTGTACTAATGTCAATATTCAACATACCCAATGCTCCATTACAAGCTCACAAAAAAATAAAATAGTTGATAGATCAACCCAACCCAACAAGTTGTTTGGAACTTTCAATATATTGGTAGAATCATCTCCCCAACTTCACACCCGACCACCCCAGCGAGTAAAGAGTAGAACACGCTGACAATAAGCT
>ML782154.1:1205110-1266304 GCA_009831015.1 Picea engelmannii | reverse complement strand
CAAAGATAAGGGATTTTCACAAACTTAAACCTATTCCTCTAATGCAAAATTTTGATCATTGGGGAATCTATTTTATTGAACCTTTTGTACTAGAAAAGAAGAAGACACTTTCAATATGTAATTATGGGCATAGATCTATTCACAAAGTGAGTTGGCATTCAGGTTGTTGGATTGATAATTGTGTAAGAAGCTACAAATTCTCGTTTGAAAAGATATTATGTCACTATGGATGTCTGGTACATACATCTTTTGATCCAGGGGCCCACTTCTTTGCAAACACTTATAAATGGTTGATAGGATATTTAAGGTTATTGATTAGAAGAGTATTCCATACTACCCTCGAGAAAATGTCCTAACAAAGAGTATGAACAAGGTATTTGCATCCATACTCACAAAATATGTGACTTGAAGAGATTAGACTACAATAATTGACTTGATGTTATTCTCTCAAAATATAGGACAACATGGAAGAAATGATAAATGTAAAAACCTTTGACAAGTAAGCAATAATGTCGATAGAAAACTAGGTTTTATCCTTGTAAATAGAAGTAACATAGAGGATATAGACAACAAAATATTTTAAAAAATGATTGGAAGAATTGGAGAGACTAGAGAAGAACATGCTTTGTGAAATATTTAAATGAGAAATGATCAATATTATGGTGAAAAGTTATGATGCAAACAAGATAAAGAAGTATGATTTTGAAGATGGCATGTTGAATGACACTGAACCCATTTAGCTCTAATGTTTTCTAACATTCTTCCCCACAGACTTATACTGAAACAAATATCTATTTTTTGTTCGTCGAGAAGACCCGCAAACCCTTTTTGAAGCGTCATTATTATAGCAAACTTGTTGCAACATCCATCAAATGCAACATATTTATAGTTTTTTTAACGTCGCAATTCCAACGTAAAAAAGTCCTAAGTGACCGTTGGTATTTTGACTTAGTGAACATACTAAGGTGACCATTGGAGGGGAAAACATAGTTTCCAAAACGTCACAATTGCAACATATATCTTTGCAAATGTGGCAAGAGAGACGTTCCAGTGGAAAACGTGGCAAGAGAGACGTTCCAGTGGAAAACGTGGCAAGAGTGACGTTAACGTGGAAAGAGAGATGTTACGTGGCAAGAGAGACGTCAAAGTGGAAAGACTGACGTTATCGGGCAACATGATTTTTTTTTTTTTAAATTTCCTCTATTTTGCGACAATATGGACAATTTTGTCCATAACGCCGCAAATAAAACGTCGAATTTTTTACAATATGTACTAGTGTTCTTATCCAGGCTTCAAGGGAGAATGTTTCAATGTAATTCTATCGGATAAATTTGGTCCAAATACTAGTGCTATTAAGAAGGTGCCATCCTCCTTTTGTTTTTGGTGCTTTTGAAAAGTAGAAGATATTTTCTAGTCCCCAACCACCCAAAGCCTTTGGTGTGGCAATTTTCTCCCAATGGACCCAAGGAATTACATGTGACTCTGATTTTCCATTCCATAGGAACATGGAGGTGAGTTTTCTTGTAGCATTCAAGATTCCTTTAGGGACCCAAGAGAGATACATCCAATATATAGGGATGGCTTCTAGAACCGATTTAACCAAAACCAATCTTCTTGCTCGTGACAACCATCGGTGACTCCAAGAATTTATTCTTTTATCTAGCTTTTGCAAGAGCCACTTACAATCTTCTTTCCTATATTCATTGGGTTTTAGATTAAAAATCAAATACTCTAATCCTTCCTCTAAATACCTTATTTCATAGGGGAAGTAGTTTTGGTGGGTTAAAACTTCTTCTTTCGAAAGCAAAGAAGTGGTGATTGATGATTTTCATTCATTTATTTCCATCCTTGTAGCTTTGGAGAAGAGAAAGAGTATGTATTTTAATGTCTCAACATCCTTTATTGTCCCACCACTGAAGAGTAATACATCATCCACAAAGAAGAGGTGAGTAAGAGATAGATTTTGTGATATTTTGATGCCTATAAGTTCACCTACAATCAAACTTTCTGTGAGTGCTCTGTTGAGCCCTTCTGCAACCAGAAGAAAGAGGAGTGGTGACAAGGGGAAACCTTGTCTAATCCCTCATTCAAGAGTGAAAAAGGGGGAGGTAGAGCCATTTATTAGAACTGAAAAAGATGTTGTACTAATACAACTCATAATCCAAGAAATAAAAGAAACTTCAAATCCTAAGTGGGTCAAGAGTAATTGAATATACAACCAACTTACTCTGTCGTAGGATTTTGAGAGATCTATTTTTAGTACTTCCCCTTTTAGTTTCTTGGTCTTCATACTATGTAATCCTTCTTGTGCTATGCATATAGCTTCATGTATCTATCTCCCTTCCAAAAATTCAAATTGTTGTTCTGAGATATTCTTGGAAAGGATCTTTTTGAACCTTTAAGCTATGATTTTGGAGACGATTTTATAGGCATAATTACATAGTGAAATGGGTCTGAATTCATCCAAAGTCTCTGTGTATCTATTTTTGGGATGAGCGCAATGAAGGTGGCATTTAGGTTCAAAGTGATGTGGCCTGAAATCCTTGTATCCTCCACCATTTTCAACAAATATGTTCCTATTATTTCATAGCATCCCAGGAAGAATTCTATGGTCCATCCATCTAGACCAGGACTTTTATCCGTTTGAAAGTTGTTGAGAACTTCTAGGTGTTCTTTTTTATGTAATTTCACTCATCAGATGATGATTATCTTCCTCTTCTACAAATCTTGGGAAATATTGTGCCACTTTGACTACTTCCTCTATAGTATCTTGATTGTCTACTTTAGAAAGATTTTTGAAGTAGGTTTTTCCCTAAGAGTGACATCCATTCAAAGGAGGTTTCCAAGTTTCCTTCTTTATCTTTTAAGCACCAAACGGTATTGAAATTTTTCCTTCCTTTGACATACGCTTGAAAGAATTTTGTATTTTCATCTCTGCTTTCCAGCCAAATAACTCTTCTTTTTAACCTCCAAGTTTCTTCAATTTATTTGAGTAGCTTTATCCTCTTTTTTCTAGGTGTAGTAGTATGAGTTTTGTTTCTGTAGTTCTCAATACATCTTTTTCTTCATCTCATAACTTTTTAATCTTTATTTCGATTTGTTTTAACTCCTTTTCCTTTATTTTTCTTTTCTGTATGGCCCAAGGTTTTACAAATTCTTTCATTCTGCTTAAATTTTCAGTAAATTGAAAAGTTGTTGACTGTGTTAAATCTTGACCGAAGGGGATCCAATGCTCCTTGATTATATTTAAAAATGAATCATCTTCTAGCCACGTCTTGTTCAATTTAAAAGGGCTAGCTAGTTTTTTTGAATCATGTCTTAGCTCTAGAAAGATAGGATGATGATCAAACAATCCTCCAAAGCCTATCCACTGCTTTAAGGTCAAAGATTTGTTCAGAAGAGAGTCATTTAGTAGGAAACGGTCAAGTATTTTTGCCACTCCAGTTGTTCCTGTATTTTTTTTCCTCCAAGTAGGTTTGAGGGAAAGAGAGGCTAGGTATGAAAGGGATGCTTGTGAAAATTTGTTACTGAAGTAGTCTGCCAGTGGGTCAGATCTTACATTGTCCCCTCACACTTCTGAGGGGCCTAAGGAGAGGTTTAGTTACCCTCCTAGGATAAGTAGTTCATTGAAGAAGTATTTACTAAGGAGGGTGTCCCAATAGTGTTTCCTATCCAGATAAGGTCCATAAATGTTAAGTATATGGACTGTCTCTTTTAAGGTTGGGAGTAGAAGAGTGATCTTGATTCCTAAGTCAAGTCCCCAAGTATTAAGAACTTGTATTTTAAGAGAGATCCAACCAGTAGCCAAACTTCCATACCTACCCAAGGCATCCACTGCTGTGAAGCTCCACCCAGGGAGTAAGCACTCCAAGCTTGTTTTTATCTCCTCCTTAATCCCCAAAGTCTCTTGTCGAAGCAGTATGCCTGGGTGTTCAATGAAGACCGCCCTTTTTAATGCATTTTTTTTATGGGCTCCTACCAAAACCCTACAATTAAAGGACATGATCTTCATGAAGATGTCTTACCTCGGGGCTTTGCTTCTCTAAGTGGTTGTTCAATAGATTATTGAGTTCTGAACAAAAGGTCCAATTTGGCCTTTGATTGAGCTTTAGAAAGGAAATATTTTCTCCCCCATCCTCCCCTATCAAAGGAGGTAATATCCTATTTTCCAATTCCACCTACAGCTTTGGTTTGGGATCTTAATAAATAGCGGGTAGAGGAGGATTCCACCGATTGTGAGGAGGAGGAGGAGGAGTTTTCTTCAAGGAGGTAGAGTATCTTAGGAGGGGGAGGGGCGACCAGAAGGGGAGGGTCTAGTGATAAGTCCTAACTGGACACGAGAGAATTTAATGAAAAAGTATTGAGTGATAAGTTTTTCAGTGCATCCATCCAGTCCTTACCCTCCAAAGATAGATGATTAATTAAAACAATAATTGGGGCGAGGGGACAAGGAGAAATACCCAGAGATCTAGGAGACAGAGATAGATCTACTGTAGTAGAGATTGTAATCTCCAAATGTCCTTCATTCACCTTTTCGAGGATTTTCATGTGGTTCAGATGGTTCTTTTCGACTGTATCCTTTGTCAAAATCCTTAGATTCGTCGGGGTAGTAGTAGGGATTTCTTGGAGGTCTTCTTGTCTTCTGCAGCATTCTGAAGGAAGTGGGCTTGACTTTGATCTATAGTAGAAACCACCTTTTGTTATTAAAGGTAGGTGGAAGGAGTCCACCAGGTTCCCATACTTGTGACAACATCAACATCTGAAAGGTACACTCTCATCATCTAATAATTGTGCATGTGTATAACCCTCCCAAGTGAGGTCAATCTCTTCGCCTAAACCCTCCCTGATATTCATATTAACTAGTATTCTTGCAATTTTCCTTTGTTTTTTTTTTTCAAAGGAAAGGTTTGCTTCTAGAAATTCCCCCATAAAGTTCCCAATGGCTTTGAAATAATCCAGTACCCATAACTATAAAGGAAGGGATGGAAAACGTACCCAAACATGAATCTTGTCCATTTTTTCCTTGGTTGCGTTAAAAAGAGGAATCCATGGCTTCAAAAATAGAGGGCATGAATTTAAACTCCAATTTCTCGCCAGCACCCAGTTTGTGTCCTCCGACCGAGCGAATTTGAAAGCAAACCAATTTCGGCTTAATTCTAAGACTTTAGGGGTATAACCCAGCTCTTCTTTACAAGTTGATTCTACCCAGGAGACTATGGTTTTATGGGAAAAGAATATGCCACTAGCTCTCCCAACCAGTGTCTGGTTCACTATTTCCACCACACTGTTCATGTTGACTTCTCTCCCTAGTAGCAGGTTTCCCACTTTTCCTTTGGAAGAGGGTCCTTTTCTTTTTCTTTTAACTCGACCTCTGTAGAAACCCATGTCATCCCATGAAACCTCTGGTCTTTCCTCTAGAGAAGGAGTCCTCCTATTTAGTGAGAAACCGCGATTCTCTTCCACATCTAAAAATGTTGAGATGAAACCCTGTTGAGGGGAGGAACCCAAACTAGTTCCTAGAACAAGGTTTTCTACAAGCTCTACTTCCTTCACCACCGACCCACTTCCAAGAGTTATTTTGCTAAGAGATTCTTCTTCATGTGAAATCCAATCAAGAGATAGGTCTACAAGCGAGTCGGGGATGGTGATGAATCTATTAGGAGAGAGGGGGTGCATGGACAAGTACTCAGGGAAAGAACCGAAAACACCGTTGAAAACATCCACTCCTAGATGAGAAGAGGGTGGGGTCGGGAGGGTTCCTGAATGTGGAGACAGTGGTTTAGGGGTCAGGAGTTGGTCAAGCAGTGTGAGGCCAACTAGCATAAGCCCCGGAGGAGATTCAAAACGACATTGGGTGTCCATGGCTGGCCTATTGGCCTGGGGACGAGGGCAGGTTCGAGGCCATGGAGGTTAGCAAGAGTGGACAGGGGAGGTGACAGTTTCAGGGAGACTTATCAAAGCAAGGGAGAGTTGTTCATCTCTGCAAAATATGGAAAAAACTACCGTAGTCTTGTTCAAAGTGTCGGAAAATAACTGCAGAATCCATCCCCATTTTCAACATATTTTATTTATTCAATAAAAGTTATTATTCACTGGATATTTGTTGGTGTTCTCTATATCTTTGTGTTATTGTATTTAGTTTTTTATTCATTTTGTTTGCTCATAAATCTAGATCAAAAACACTAGGTGCAATAATCGATTGGAATTCAACTATTTTTGTAATTTCACCATCCAAATGTGTATTTACCCGTGCCTGAACTTGATGGTAATACTTTTAAAAAATATTGACATGTAAATTCGACCACCAAGAACCCATCCAACCATAATGAATGTTTTCCTTTTAAATTTATTATTATTTCAACATTTTTTTGAGAGATGATTTATCTTTCCACAATGAATAAAAAGATGAAGATAAAAGCAAACTATCTCCATACAACCAACTTGATGACAATTGTTCTAGTCATCATGAATTTCCTCAATGTGTTATCATCCATTGCTTTAATATATTTTTCAACATGTGAATCTTACCCCTTCAAATATTTGGAAAAAAAATTAGCAATCACACAATGAAATAGTTTGGAGTCATCATGAATACGAGAGATGATGCCTTTTTCATATACTAATCCATGTCAATTTCCATTGAATTTAAATTCTTCCTAAGGTCCAACAATGATTTTGGAATGATCATTTTGTAATTGTTTATGTTCTTCATGCATGTTTTATTATGTAACTTCAAAAGAAAAATTAAGTTCACATTCACTTACACTGCATTTTATATCACTCTATGTACTATGCTTTGTGATCTCAAAATACCAAACGAATTCTTATACAAACTTGATCTGAAATATTAACAAACTCTGATACCAATTCATTCTGAAAATCCTTAAATGTCAATTAGTTCATAAATACACATAAATATGCAACCAGATTCAGAAAATGGAAGATTGACTTGATTGTTTGAAAAATATCATGTGAGTTTACATAAAATAGACATCACCATTAGATTCCTCTCAAATTTTTGATAAAAACAAGTATAAAAACCTATACTTCCCTCAAAAAACTCTACAGCATGAAAAACGAGACAAACCCAAAAGAGAGACACCTATTGCATGCAAAACGAGGAAAAATTTTGAAATTCTGTGCAACCCCTCTCTTTGGCACGCATTTCCATGTCTTGAGCATTGGTTTCCATGCCCATTAAATAGGCCTAGGTCAATCAAACCACAAACAAAAATCCTAATCTTTAGTTGTTTTAATATAAATATAATATTTAATTTTAGTTATAACAACTAACATGCATGGAATATTGGTAGAAGGATTTTGGTCGAGACTAAGTAATATTATTTGGAATATTTGAATACTCCTCCATAGTTCATGGGTTCTATTACATTTGACCTCCAACAAATTTTGATTCTCCCTTAGCCATTATTGGCCAATCGAAGAGTGTCATGTGGCACTCTCTAATTACTCCATGTGTCATGATTTCATTGTTCCACATGTCTTCCACCTGTACCTCTATGGATATGCCACTTGGATGACAACTATACCTACAATGACATTGTAAGTATTCCACATCATTTGTATGGATGACAAGTGCCACTTTTTTATTGGTCCACATGGACCTCCAAAAATGCCATTTTCGGGTGATGTGTGGCATCTTGTCATGCTACCATGACACCATGTTGATGTCAGCATGATGTCATATTTCAGTTGAACAACCTATAAATACATGACATGTGGTAGCCTATGGGTCTGCCACATGGAACCCTTATTGTCTTTTGTCATGTTTGAAAAAAACTTGGACTGGCCATAACTTCTTGATACGAACTCCATTTGAGGCAATTTTTGTGCCATTGGAAAGCTCTCACTAAGATCCACTCAATGAAGTCATTTTTCAAGAGGATTTGAGAAGATCATTTTTTTATCATTTTGGATCGTCCTGGATCCCTTTTGATCATTTCATATCCTCTTGGATCAAACCACCCCACTGAAGAACTTTTGGACTTCCAAAATTATGGATCATTCATAAATAAAGTGAGAATAGTGTCTCCTCACTTGTCCAGTATCATCCATCCATCCTTCTTAGATAGCGAGCACTTGACTCGTCACAACCATAATGTAGACTAAAACAACATTGTTGACCAAGTTAACAATTCCCTTATATTCAAAAACTCCATCATTCATTGTTGCAATAGCCATTCATACTCCAATGATTAGTAATAAACTGAACACAAATTTTGAATATACAAATGTGAAAACGAATGAAGCATCAACATATTTTCCCTTCTTAATAGGAACAATATCAACTAAAGGGCATGTTTTTATTTCAACCGTAGGCTATAAATATGTATCTTGGATACTAGAATTAAATATCATTTTCACATGCCCTGCAGTAACAACTATCACATTAGTCTTCATATTATGATCTCTCACAATGAACTCAATCTCACCCTTGAAAATATGATACTTTTTTTGTTCCCTAAAGAAAGTGGAATTCCTATCATACAAGTATGGACTTCCCGAAACCATCCTACAAATGTCTAGTGGAACCACATCTAACTCTACCTCATCAATGAAACTAAATGTGAACTCAAACAGTAACTTGCATTTCTTAGTTACCTCTACCTAAGCATTATCACAAATCCATTCCAAAGAACACAGTCTCAGATGAGGAATAGTTTACAATCCCAAAATTTGAACAACTTTCTCTGAAATAAGATTCACTTGTGATCCACTATCAACAAGTCTATCAATCTTAGTGTGCTTTGAGATAACTCATAAATGAAATAGTTATTTTATTTTCCTTCCATCAATGATTACTTTAGCCTTTGCAGAAGAAGTACATGAACTAAAACTTGCAATAAAATATTTACATTTGATGCCCACAGATGTAACCTTAGTTTCATACTCATAATCTGATCCAAGATCCTGAACTATGGTCGTGGTCTTGTTTTAACCTTTTCTAGGGTGATCCCACTTCAGTTTTAATTTTGGATGAAACTTGCAACAATGTTTCCCATCATGTGCTTTCCTCTTGTGGTGAGAAAATATAGGCTTCTTCAACTGCTTCTCAGTTAGGCTTCTTCTACTTCTTCTCAAAGTTATGTGAATTTCCTTTCCTTTTACGACCAACACTCTTGGCCTTCTTCAAATCCTCATACATTTCTTCCACCATGGCCTTTATTGTCATGAATGCAGAAAAGAATGCCTCTTCAGTGCTAAAAGGATTTGGATTAGAAGAATCCCTATCTCTTGTTGAATCCATTTCTTTCTTTCGAAATAAACACCTCGAATCAATATCATAAATGTACTCTTCAAAATATCCTTCACCAAGATTGAGTTCAGAACTCGTAAGCATTCAGTTGAAAATACACGTCAAAACCAACTTTGATACCACATGATCTGAAAATACCAAACAAGTTCTGATACCAACTTCATTCTAAATATCAACAACCTATGATACCAATTCAGCCCAAAAATACTTAGATGTCAATTAGTTCATAAATACACATAAACATATGACTAGATTTGGGAAATTGAAGATCGGCTTAACTATTTGCAAAATATCATGTGAATGTATTACATATCCATAAACTTCATTAACTGATAAACATAACTTGCTGAAATAATGAGTGCCAAAATAGAGAGAAATATATATCTCTTATAAATTCTCAAAATGACAAAATTAAAATAAATGGGCTTACAATGAAAAATTTGATGTCTCTTCAATTTTTCTAGTCAATCCCAAAAACAAATATCATTATTGAATTCCTCACGAAATTATGAGAAAAATGAGTATAAATTTGACTATGTTCTAAATTGAGGCTTTAAGACCCCTTTTGCATGCATAACGAGACTATGGGTCTCATACATGACAAATTGGACTTATATTTTTAATACATAGCATCTAAAAAAATAAATAGACATCGCCATCAGATTCCTCTCAAAATTCTAAGAAAAATGAGCATAAACACCCTATACTTCCCTCAAAGAACTCTATGGCATGCAAAACAAGACAAACATAAAACAGGGACACCTCTTGCATGCAAAATGATGAACAATTATGAAATTAGAATGAAAGTCTATGAAGAAACTCTCATTGGTACGCATTTCCATGTCTCAGGCATTGGTTTTCATGCCCATTAAATAGGCCTAGGTCAGCCAAACCACCAACCGAAATAGCAGGCTTGATTTGTTTTAATATAAATATAATATTTAATGTTAGTTATAGAAACTAACATGCATGGAATATTGGAAGGAGGCTTGTGGTTAAGACTAAGGAATATTCTTTGGAGTATTCAAATATTCCTCCATAGTTCACGGATTCTATTCCATTCAATGTCCAACAAATTTTTATTCTCTCTTATCCATTATGGGCCAATCGGAGAGTGCCAGGTGGCACTCTTTGATTGGTCCACATGTTATTCTTTCACTAATCGACCTATCTTCCACCTGTACATGTATGGATCTTCCACTTGGATTCCAACTATACTTACCACATCATCATACAGATGCCACTTCATTCGTATGGATGACAAGTGGCACTTTTTTTTAGTCCACATGAACCCCAAAAATTCCATTTTCAGGTGACACATGGCCACATGTCATTGTACGACTTGTACAGACAGGCCATGTGGCAGCCTATGGATCTTCCACATCGCACCCTACTAAATTTTTTCCTATTTGACCAAAAGTTTCATCAGCCATAACTTCTTCATACAAACTCCATTTGGGGTGATTTTTGTTGCATTGGAAAGCTCTCGTCAGGATCTATGCAATGAAGTCATTTTCAAGAGAATTGGAGAAGATTAATTTTTGAGCATTTTGGATCCTCCTGGATCACTTTTGAGCATTTTGGATCCTCTTGGATCACTTTGACATATTACTCTTTGTTACACATTATTTTTGTCACCCTTATGACTGTTAATAATGTAAACCTATCTATTGCCTTCAGAGGGGTCAGTGGCCTGAATTCTTGAAGAAAGAAGGGAGAAGAATTTTTCGTGAGAGAAGAAGTTGTATTTTCCTTTGTAAAACCCCTATTAAATAGGATTTCTGCAGGCTCTTGTATACACAGGGTGTGGAAATGCCTGATTTATGTAGGCTACACCACAGCTAGAATACAGAGTTTCCACAGGCTGCACTATAGTTAGGGTGCGGAGGCCTTCGTACGTGGGAAAAATGGGCATCTTCTCGATGCTTGTAGAAGGATAAGATTTTATGGTGAGGTGGCCTCTGAATGGTTTGGATATTAATCACTTTCGTGATTTAGTGGGATCATCCTAACCTCCTCACCTTATCCTCTTCAGCTTATAAAAGGAGAGGATCTCTCATGCAGAAAGTTAGTTGTTTTGGCTTGAGATTGTTATCTTGGTTAGTGATGCAGGAGCATCATGCAAAGCCAAAGCATGCGACTAAGCCAAAGAAATTTTTGGATGCATGGAGGAAGAAAAGAGCACATTCTCATAAAGACCTGTTTTGAATTTTGAAACAAAGTCATTAATGTAATAGTTAAGAGGAACGTACTTGCATTTATACTTTGGATATTGTAAACGGAACTGGAGAAATTCTCCCATTCGTCTTTTGTATTAAGGCATTTAAGACAGTTAATGAAAGTAGGTAGATATGAATGATAGATTAGACAGTTTTAGAGCATAGGAGGGAAAATGGATATAGACACCCTCATTCTTGTATCATTGTATCATTAGCACATAATACAGAAAGAGAGAGTTGAAGCAGAGAGCTCTAGAGAAAACCCCATGTACAGGAGCTTTGAATTAATATATGGAGCTTTGATTCAGATTTCATGGTGTTATGATGTTTTTTGTTTGCACATGGTGAATGGTATGCTTACAGTTATTTATTCTCTCTATTTATGCCTTTGTTATTATTCTGTGTTGAATGTATGATTTCATGCTAAGTATATGAAGTCTAAGAGAGGGAGTGAATGAGTTTCAATTGTTTCTCATCCTGAATGAGAAGTTCCTGCAAGGAGTGCGTTGACGAAGGTTCAGAGTTTCATCTCTGAAAAGCTCAGGAGAGATACCGTTGTTCTCATTTCAACAGAAGTGCGGGAGTAGCACACGAAGCTGTGGAAGGAGTGTGCAAGCGTTGGAAGTCTTAGAACTTATCAACCAAGGGGAGAGTTGAAGGACTGGTGTTGCCGAGGGTGCACAGAGTCGAAGAAATCAAATACTTAGAAGTATTTGAAAGTCTGCCGCAAGGAGTGCGTGCAGGGGTTATCTCAAGGTTCGAAGTGGCCAAGGAAATCTCAGGAGGATTAACGTCGTCGAAGTGTTCAAAGGAGGACGGATATTGAAATACTTCAAAGGGATACAAGGGTCGAAGTCATCCAGTAGGATTAAAGTTCAGAAGTGAAAGAACACTGGTTCATTTCACAGAAGCTGTCAAGGAGCAACGAGTGGTCGGAATTCTCTGTGGAGAATTCATGAAGTCGCGAGGACCATAGGATCCACAGGAGTTGCAGGTTGGATAAGGGTTGGAAGAAACCATCTTGTGGGATCTAGGATTCAACAATGATCATTGATCATTATCTGTCTAAGTCGTCAGATCATTTTGGCATTTCGGGGATCCTGACAACAAGGAGTTGAGTGCAGTGGAATGAATGTCCCAAAATCATGAGCTGTGATAGGAAGTTGCGTGGAGTTCAAGATTTAGGCACTTTGGGTGTCGAGAAACGATGGAGACAGTGCTCTGGGAGCGAGAGTCCCAAAGAATGGGAAGAGTGACAGGTGGCAGGATTTGACGTCAAAAGTAGAAAGCACTTGAGTGGACAGGTATTGTGTCCTTCTCAAATAGGCGGAGTAAACTTCATTTGATTGTTTCGAGGTTTCGTAGGTTGGAGAGCCGGAAGCATTACATCAAGATTTGCAAGATTGCGAAGTCCAAAATTTTGAATTAGTGGAAGATTCTATGAGAAGTAGTTTTTGCTGAATACATTTCGGGGAATCGACATTTCGGGTTAAGGAGCCAAAAATTCGACAACGGAAATCACGATATCGTGAAACCCGAAATCCTGAATTAGCGAAGGGCGCGATGTTATTGTGGTCAAGGAGATTTGGGATGATGCCTGGTGTTTGTCCATGCAGGCTCAATTCATAAGGACCCGTGGATACACTATGAGTGTATGAGATCTTCCCCGAGCAGAAATCAAAGAGTCAATTAGACTCAAGGGAAAATAAGAACGATCCTGTGTAGACCTCGACCCAAGGGTTTGAGGGTCTGTGCCAAGTTTGGTATCAGAGCTCAGAAAAAGTTCTTTGTTTTCTGTAGCAGAGGAAGGAAGAATATTTCTCATCCATGCCACCTAGAAGAAGAGACAGACCAATGCCTGATCCAAAAGTGGAAATGGAAATGTATGAGTTACGTGTCAGGCTTGATGCCATGGAGACAGAACAGAGGTGCATAGTCAACACTGGGGATATCATTGAGGCTGATAGTGAAAATTAAGCTGGACATGGAAAAGAAGTCGCAGTCGAAGATGTTTTAGAGGAACGCCTATTCAGGGCTGTTGCAAGGATAGGTGCTAAAGCAAATATGGAAATTCCCATGTATGAGGGAAACCTGTATGTTGAAGAGATTCTAGATTGGATTAGAGCTCTGGATAAGTACTTTGACTATGAGGATGTCGAGGAAGATAGAAAATTCAAAGATGCTATCACTAGACTTAAAGGGCGTGTAGCATTATGGTGGGATGAACTACAGGCTGACAGATGTTGCAAGGGCAAGTAGAAAATCAAAAGTTGGGATAGAATGGTTGCAAAGATGAAATCCAAATTCATCCCCAAGGATTATCAAATTACTTTTTTTCAGAGGATGCATAAATTGAGACAGAAGCTGATGTCAGTGAAATAATACACTGAAGAATTCTACAAGATAAACATCATAGCAGGTCATCGGAAAAGAGATGATGAAAAGGTTGTCAGGTACATGAATGGTCTGTGATATGACATCCAATATGAGATGAGCATGATGATCATTCGAACTATAGAATATGCTTAACAGATGGCTCTAAAAGATAGAGAGAAGATGGGTCGAAAGCAAGGTCAAAGAGGCTGAGGAAGAAGTCTAGCCAGAGGAAAAACAATTTCCCAAGACAACACTCAGAGACCTCAAGAAGAGGGGAAGAAACCTCAAACTCAAACTAAGAGAGGAGGAAGCTCACAGAGAGGGGAGTATGCCGATAGAAATACTTTTCCTTGAGCTAGAGGAAGAGGAAGAGGTAGAGGAGGTGAAGTAAAATGCTTTATCTGTGGAAAAAATGGACATAAATCTTATGAGTGTCCAGACAAAAAGAAAGAAGGTGGTGAGACTCACATTGCCGAATCACAAGGATGGAATGTTGAGGTAGAAGATGCTTAGGGCGGGAGATCCTTGATGATGAGGAAAGTTCTCTTGACACCAGAGAAAGAAGTAGAGAACCCAGCCCAAAGGAACAATCTGTTTCGGATTGCTTGCAAGACCAAAGATAGGGTATGCAAAGTCATCATGGACAATGGTACCACAAACAGTCTCTTTTCTATAGAGATTGTAGAAAATTTGGAGCTGGGGACTGTCATACATCCAAGCCCATACAGAGTTTTGTGGCTACAAAAAGGACATCAGGTAAATTCCACTAAACAATGCTTAGTTGAATTTAAGATAGGAGGATATAAGGATGAAATATTGTGTGATGTCATTCCCATGGATGCTTTTCATCTATTGCTAGGTAGACCATGGGAATATGACAGGAATGTAGTTCATGATGGGAGAAAGAACATATACACCCTGGAGAAGAATGGAAGGACTCACATGTTGTTGTCGATTAAAGATAAAGAGGTGAAACCAGAGGTAAGAAACACTATACTTCTCATGAGTGGGAAGGAACTTCTTAATGAGGTTAAGAAGAAGGAAGACACATGATTTACTGTGGTCAGGAAGCCTAGAATTGTTTTGACCAGTACAAGAGTGGATAATTTACCAAAGGAAATCCAAGAGTTAATGGAAGAGTTCACTGATATAGTAGTGGACGAACTACCTCGTTCGTTGCCATCGATCAGAAGTATAAGTCATCACATTGATATTATACCTGGAGCCAGTTTACCAAACAAAGCAGTGTACAGGTTGATGCCACAGGAGAATGAAGAAGTCAAGAGACACGTCCAATATTTAATGGACAAAGGATTGGTCAGAGAAAGCTTGAGTCCATGTGTTGTTCCAATAGTGCTCATCCCAAATAAAGATGGAGGCTGGAGGATGTGTATAGACTCAAGAGCGATCAATAATACTACCATGAGATATAGATTTCCATTGCCAAGGATGGATGATTTGATGGATTGCTTGAGTGGAGCAAGATTTTTTTCAAAGATTGATTTGAAAAGCGGATATCATCAAATCCGAATGAGAGAGGGTGATGAGTGGAAGACATCATTCAAGAAGAATGAAGGGATGTATGAATGGCTTGTTATGCCATTTGGATTAACAAATGCACCTAGTACTTTCATGAGATTGATGAATGAAGTCCTGAAGGAGTTCATCGAGAAATTCGTCATTGTGTATCTTGCCGATATATTGATTTTCAGCAAGACTAAAGCAGAGCATTTAAAGCACTTAGTCGTAGTGATGAGAATATTACAGCAAGAGAAGTTGTTGATAAATGTGAAGAAATCATCATTTATGAGGAAAGAACTCATTTATTTGGGTTTCATTATCTCTACAAATGAGCTGAAGATGGATCCAGATAAGGTAGAAGCGATCAATAAGTGGCCATCATCAAAAAGTGTATTTGAAGTTCGGAGCTTCCATGGTTTATCTAGTTTCTACAGGAAATTCATCTGAAATTTTAGTGGGATTAGCACACCGATGATGGGCATGATGAAGAAAAGAGATAAATCTTTTCATTGGACAGAGGAAGCAGAGAAGAGTTTCAATCTGCTGAAGAAAAATATCACTGAGCAGCCAATTTTGGTTTTGCCATATTTCAGCAAGACATTTCATGTCAAGTGTGACGTGAGTGGGTTTGCAATTGGAGCGGTCTTGAGCCAAGATGATAGGCCAATCGCATACTTCAGTGAGAAACTGAACAAAGCAAAGGTTAAGTACTCCACATATGACAAGGAATTCTATGTAGTCATACAAGCGCTGAAGAAATGGAGACATTATTTGGTTCCTAAAGAGTTTGTTTTGTACAATGATAACCGTGCTTTACAATTTGTAACTCAACAGGAGAAGTTGAACCAAAAGCATGCTAAATGGGTTGAATTCATGCAGAATTTTACTTTTGTAATTAAGCATATTTTTGGAACTGCTAACAAAGTTGTTGATGCTTTGAGCAGGAAATGTTTTCTTCTGCGGGAATTCAGAGTCAAAACTTTGGGTTTTGATAACCTCAAAGAGATGTATAGGGACGACCCAGATTTTAAAGAGGCATATAAGGCATCTGAGAATCCAATTCTCAGGGACACAAGCTATTGGACCGAATATATGATCCAGAATGGATTATTTTTCAGGGGAAATCATCTATGTATTCCAAAATCTCCATGAGGGAGAATCTACTGAAAGAAAAACACAGTGGAGGATTGGCCGGACATTTTGGTCATGACAAAAAATTCTCAAAGTTGAATGACTCATATTTTTGGCCAGGGATGAGGACATATGTTAATAAATTTGTGGACAGATGTAGAATTTGTCAGCACACTAAAGGAAGAAGACAGAACACAGGGTTATACCAGCCATTACCCATACCATAAAGGCCATGGGATGCAGTGAGCATGGATTTTATATTAGGACTGCCAAGAACACAAAGAGGATGTGATACAATCTTTGTGGTAGTAAACAAATTTTCCAAGATGGCACACTTCATACCATGCCAGAAAACCATCGACGCAACTCATATCGCGAACCTGTTTTTCAAAGAGGTCGTTAGACTTCATGGCTTTCCCAAGAGTATCATTTATGATTGGGATACCAAGTTTGTGGGACATTTCTGGAGAACTTTATGGAAGAAGCTGGGAACAAGTTTGTCCTTTAGCTCAACATATCATCCTCAAATGGATAGACAGACAGAAGTTTTCAACCAGAGCTTGGGATATTTACTGAGGAGCCTTGTGATTGAACACCATAATCAGTGGGATCACATTCTGCCACATGCGAAATTTTCTTATAATGATTCGATCAATAGAAGCATAGGGCATAGCCCATTCCAAATTGTATATGGAATGCAACTAAGGGGAGTTTATGAATTGAGGGATTCAGAACAAGCTGAATTCAGAAGTGCTAGCATAGAGGATTTTGCAGAAGCAATGAAGGAGCTTCACGATCGAGTCAAGGAGCGATTGCAAAGTTTGACTCAAGAATAAAAGTGCAGAGTAGATCAACACATGTGAGAACATCAATTTGAAGTTGGTGATTTGATTCTTTCACATCTGAGGAAGGAAAGGTTCCCAAGGGGGACATATAACAAATTGAAAATGAAAAAGATTGGACCATGCAAGGTCTTGAATAAATTTGGGGCAAACGCATATGAAATTGAATTACCCGATGGGGTTGGAATTTCACCGATATTCAATATTGCATATTTATACTCTTACAGAGCTAAAGAAACAGGAGAAAAGGATGAACAAACAGAGTTTCAATGGACTAAACAAATGCCTATATCTGAAAAGCCACAGATGAAAGGCATAATTAACAAGAGAGTCAACAAAAAGACCAGGATGAAAGAGTATTTTGAATACTTCGTCAAGTGGAAGGGCCATCCAGTTGAAGATTCCAGATGGGAAGATGAAGTAGAAATTCAGAAGCATGGACAGACCATGCAAGAGCTCATGAATAGGATTTCATGAAAATTTTCAAGCGAGGGAGTATGATGCAGGAACATCGTGCAAAGCCAAAGCGCGTGACTAATCCAAAGAAATAGTTGGATGCGCGGAGGAAGAAAAGAGCAGGTTCTCATAAAGACCTATTTTGAATTTTGAAACAAAGTCATTAATGTAATAGTTAAGAGGAACGTACTTGCATTTATACTTTGGAGATTGTAAACAGACCTAGGGAAATTCTCCCATTCATCTTTTGTATTAAGGCATTTAAGCCAGTTAATGAAAGTAGGTAGATATGAATGATAGATAAGACAGTTTTAGAGCATAGGAGGGAAAACGGATATAGACACCCTCATTCTTGTATCATTGTATCATTAGCACAGAATAGAGAAAGAGAGAGTCGAAGAAGAGAGATGTAGAGAAAACCCCATGTACATGAGCTTTGAATTAATATATGAAGCTTTGATTCAGATTTCATGGTGTTATGATGTTTTATGTTTGCACATGGTGAATGGTATGCTTACAATTGTTTATTCTCCTTGTTTATGCCTTTTTTATTATTATGTGTTGAATGTATGATTTCATGCTAAGTATATGAAGTCTGAGAGAGGGAGTGAATGAGTTTCAATTGTTTCTCATCCTGAGTGAGAAGTTCCTGCAAGGAGTGCGTTGATGAAGGTTCAGAGTTTCATCTCTAAAAAGCTTAGGAGAGATACCATTGTTCTCATTTCAACAGAAGTGTGGGAGTAGCACAAGAAGCCGTGCAAGGAGTGCATAGGCATTGGAAGTCTTATAACTTATAAACCAAGTGGAGAGTTGAAGGACTATCATTGACGAGGGTGCACAGAGTCGAAGAAATCAAATACTTAGAAGTATTTGAAACTCTACCACAAGGAATGCATGTAGGAGTTATTTCAAGGTTCAAAGTGGCCAAGGAAAGCTCAGGAGGGTTAACACTGTCGAAGTGTTCAAAGGAGGATGGAGATTGAAATACTTCAAAGGGAGACAAGGGTCGAAGTCATCTAGTAGGAGTAAAGTTCAGAAGCAAAAGAAAACTGGTTCATTTCACAGAAGCTGTCGAGGAGCAACGAGCGGTCGAAATTCTCTCTGGAGAGCTCACGAAGTTGCGAGGACCATAGGATCCAGAGGAGTTGCAAGTTGGATAAGGGTTGGACGAAACAATCCTGTGGGATCTAGGATTCAACAATGATCGTTGATCATGATCTGTCTGAGACGTCAGATCATTTCGACATTTCAGGGATCCTGACGACAAGGAGTTGAGTGCAGTGGAACGAAAGTACCGAAATCGCGAGTTGCGATAGGAAGTGGCATGCAGTTCGGTATTTCGGCACTTTGGGTGTTGGGAAACGGTGGAGATAGTTCTTGGGAGCAAGAGTCCCGAAGACCGGGAAGAGTGACAGGTGGCAGGAGTTGATGTCAAAGGTAGAAAGTGCTTGAGTGGATAGGTGGCGTGTCCTCGTCAAACAGGCAGAGTCAACTTCATTTGACTATTTCGTGGTTTCGTAGGTTGGAGAGCCGGAAGCCTTACATCTGGATTTGCGAGATAACGAAGTCCGAAATTATGAATCGGTGGAAGGTTCTGTGAGAAGCGGTTTTTGCTGAATACATTTTGGGGGATTGACATTTCGGGTTTCGGCGGGATAAGGAGCCGAAAATTCGACAACGGAAATTGTGATATCGCGAAACCGAAAAGACTGAATTAGCGAAGGGAATGATGCTGTTGTGGTCAAAGAGATTTGGGTTGACGCCTGGTGTTTGTCCATGTAGGCTCAATTCATAAGGACCTGTGGATACACCATGAGTGTATGAGATCTTCCCCGAGGGGAAATCAAAGAGTCAATTAGACTCAAGGGCAAATAAGAACGATCCTGCGTGGACCTCGACCCAAGGGTTCGGGGTTCTATGCCAGTTAGAGTAGTTTTGAGCTTTGCTTTGTCAAGATAGATTGTGAATAGCTATTAGATACACAGTCTCAGAATCCATTGGAGCAAGAAATGTGTTGGAAGAAAGGAACTATTCGAAGGAACCTAACAACATAAAGACATCTGGTTGTATCTTTCTTCCACATTCTTTAATACAAATATACTTTTATTTCCTATATGAATGTTATTTTTTCATATTGTATGATTCCTTTATTACGTACATAGTTTCATATCAAATAGACTATGTTGTTCTTGTCTTCGTTGGCTTGTGTTTATTTGCAAATATTTCTCCATAATCCTCGCGATGGAGCTTGGATTGTGTTGGCGAAGTCAGATCTTTGATATTTAAAAGGTATGTTCTAGATCCATTTCTCATTTGATAATTGAAACCTAAGGAAAGAGTAGTGTATTGTTTTGTTTTGTTCTAGTTTCGTAGTGAAGCTAGGGGGATTGATTTGTGTTTGCACTTAACAATTAGCCCGATAACAAAATTGGTGAATCCACTAGGAAGGAATTGTTTTCCTAGTTTGTATTGATTTCTTGGTTTGATTACTTGGGTTCTATTTTCTGAGTCACTGGGAGATCCATCTTGACTCTCTGATTGTTAAACTTCACTGGAAAACCTTCTTAATTTTTTAATTTTTTCCATTTTTGTTTGATTTCCGCACCCTGTTTTGAGGGACAGTGCGACAACTTAGGATTTCCGCACCCTACCTATTTAGACCAGTGCGAAAACTCCATGCCCTACCCATTTTTGGCCTACGTCGATCAACGATTTCTGCACTGTGCTAGTCTTCCAGCCTGCGGATATTGGAAAAAACAATGTTTTTGGTGGGTTTTCCTACCCAGATCTGTGCTATGGTTCTGGAGTGATTTTTTGGGTCTGATTACAGTCTTCTTGACAAAATCTGAATTTTCTTTCAGCCATATTTGCCTTATTTTTTCTTTGTTTGATTTTGAAAGATTTGATGTCTTCCTTTGAGTGTCTCTATGTTACGAAGCATTGCTTTTTTCTTTAGAATTGTTTGGTGAAAGAATTTCTTTTTCTTTTATTGAATAATTCGTGTTAAAAGAGAAATTTTGTTTGGGTTGCTTTGTTTTATATAGATTTTCTATTTCTTTTATCTATCTTTAAAACAAAAAGTTTCAATTTTCTTGCTTTGCATTAGTTTGGGGACATCCTTGCATTTGAAGTAGCAGAATTACATGGTTTTTGGCATTTTTTGATCTTGAATTCTGAAAAATTTCCCCCCTCATGGTCAGTGGGGGGTCATGAATCGTGTATTGGTGTACAATCCCTTTGTATCATTTCTTGAAAATATTTATATTGACTAGTTTGATAAAATTTTAGAACATTGTGCATCTGGGACTGATAAACATTTTATCCTTCTCGTAATATACATTTCATAGAAGTGAAATATTTTCACTCTCATTTCTTTGCATTGTCTAGAGTCGGTGAAAACATCATCTAGTCAACACCATTTTCCTATTGAGTAACAACATCCTTAAAAATAAAACTCTTATAAAAATTGATTAGACATTTTTATATTTTCTGGTAGCAAACCTACATTAGATTAGTTGTAGGGATTTGGAATAGGTGTGAAAGATAAATTTCCAAAGCTACAAACAAACATAGAATCTTGCATTAGGGAGTGGTGAAATCCACTTGTTTCGTTTTGTTCTGGGAATCCCTTCTCACACAGGGGTCAAACATGAGGTCGAAATGAGACTGGCAGAGTTACTCACCCTTATTTGTTGGTCTTGGTGTAGAGATTGCGTGTATTATGGGGGTCTCTTGAAAGGTATACCCAAAAGGATGAGTGGAATCTGTTCAAGTTGATTTCGGGCTAGATACCTTGCCCTTGTGCATGGATCGAACTATCGATTGTTTCTCTAGGCATCATTGTTGTAGTTGGTAACCTTGGTAGCTTCTCTCTTTAGGGTACTTACACGAGGTGACTGTCGAGGGGTAAGTCTTCACAGTACCTGGAATCGATGTTGGCCAAAATCACTCGGGCTCCTTGGAGAGTATACCCATGTTTATGTGTGGGAGATTGCACCAGGGTGTAAGTTCATTAAGCAAGTCATTAACGTAACTTTTCCACCTGCTCTATCTCAACCCTTTCTTACATTGTTCCCGCAATGCTGGATTTCATCACCAACTAGTGTTCTCATTGTGAGAAGGTTTTGTGTGCTTTCTTTCTTACTATATTTTTAGCGTTTGCTATTTATTTTCCCTAGAAGACTCTAGAGTGTAGTTTTTTTTAAATTGAGTTAGTTCCTAGAATGACCAATGAAGGAACCCCTTCTCCAAGGGAACTTTTTTTTTTTTTCCTTCTTATGGAAACATTGGTCCTCCTCACATCGCTACTTTGAGCCTTCCAGGTATCACGATTGGATTGTCGATGTGGTTGTTTTCCACTCAGGTAATCTCGAATGCAGTAAGTGCTTCGGTCATAAGCACTTCCCCTAAAGAACATCAACCTCATGTTTATACTTCATCGTCTTCACCAGTAAGATCTTCTTCACCTTCTTCACTTGCAAGGTCTTCTTCCATTTCATATTCTTCTCCGAGTGAAAGATCTGAAGCTAGTAACACAGTGGATAAGAAGAACCAGAAAAGGTAGATTAAGAAGAGGAAAAATAAGAAAGGGTATAAACCTCCAAGCACTACTGGACATGTTGGAAAATCATCGGTTACTAATAATCATGCCGGGAGTGTTGATGATGCCAAGATCATCCAAACAACCCATAAGCCCAAGTACCCTTGTAGGCTTTGTAAGGGTAGCCATCTTCTTAAGTATTTCCCTAGTCTATCTAATGTTATAGAAGCATGGTCTACACAAAATCACCAAGCCATGTCGTCAACCTATGAACAACATGTTGATGACCTCCTGTCATCTAGTCAAGATACCGTTGGGAAGAAGAAAAGAAGATTCAATTTCTCATGTATGTTATGCAAAGATAGTCATCTAACTCACCTTTTCCCTTGTTTGGACGAAGCCTCAAAATTACTAGAATACATGACTATTTTCCCACCTCACCTTCTAGCTGCTTATCGCAAGCTTACTCTCGACCCACCTGTAGTTGATGGAATGATCAATCCTTTCCCTTCATTGATCAATCTAGTTGATCATGTAGTCAATTTGGTCACATCCTTTATTGAACCAATTGATAAAGTGGTCAATCCTATCCCATACTCGATCGATCCCACTCTCTCGTTAGAGAGTGAAACCCAATCAGTCGATCCCTTTCCACCCGTCGACCCCATTCTCCCCTTGGAGAATGAAACCTAAGTGGTCGATATGATATCGTCATCGATCGATCCTACTCTCTCACTTGAGAGTAAACCCGATACTGCCCATGTTTTTCTCATTGATACAAAATCTACCATGTCGGGGGGCATTCCTTCTTCTCCCGTGGAACCTCCTCCAAGTAATGAGGCCATCCTTTTTTATTGGGGTGTGCTAACTGGACCTTGTCTTCCCTCTCACATTCATTTCTAGATTACAATATAGGTTTGTGGTTGGGACATTCCTCAGAGGTTGATAGATGAAGGCTTGTTCATTAGTATTTTGTCCTCTATTAATTGGAAAGCTTTGGATTGTCCTCATCTTCCGTCGGTTACGCAGAATCTGTTAGCTTTTAACAAAAGAACCAGTAAACCTTTAGGGATCCTTCCTCAGTTTCCTGTAACTTTGGGCGGGAAAACTGTCTTTATTGACATTATGGTAGTCCAAGACCCCTTGGATTTCACTTTAATCCTTGGGTAGGATTATGTCTATGCCATGAAAGTTATTGTGTCCACTCTTTTTTGTGTTATATATTTCCCTCATGATGGAAGAATTGTGACTATTGATCAAATTTCATTCATCGGTCATGACTGGATGACCTCCCTAAATGCTTCTTATATGCAGACGGTATCACCCCCGCCACAAGTTAATTATGTGGCATTGTCTCCCATGCCTTCAACTACTGATGAATATGAGTCTCTCACTGTAAGCTCAGTCTTTTATGACTTGGATCTGATAGTTGACATGGTAATCTCTTCGGTAGGGCTATTGGAGCCTGATCTCCTTACCACTATCACGACCTTCGACATGTGTTCCTTCCAGAGTTTGTTTCTTCCATCATGTGAAGATCTCTTGGAGCGCATGACCAAGGTTTTCCCCTTGACATGGTGTCCTCAAAGAGATTTTTCCTCTTGGAAGCCGTGATCAAGAAGAGAGTTGAGCAAGCTTTTCTGATTTCAAGCTCATTAAAAAATGAAACCAGCTTTCAGCATGGTTTTTTGATTTTAAGCTCATTAAAAAATGAAACCAGCTTTGAGCATGGTTTTTTGATTTCAAGCTCATTAAAAAATGAAACCAGCCTTGAGCATGATTTTATGATTTCAATATCGTTAAAAAATGAAACAAAGGTTTTGAGCATGGTTTTCTGATTTCAATCTCATTAAAAAATTAAACCCACTTTGAGCATAATTTTCTGATTTCAAGCTCGTTAAAAACTGAAACCAGTTGTGACTCGAATAGTTTTTGCATCTTTGTAGCAACCTCTTAAAAAATGAAACAAAGTTTACGAGCATAGTTCTTGATTCTGTTTCAATCTCGTTAAAAAATGAAACAGAGGTCTAGGGATTGAACCTAGATTCTCGATCATAGTTCTTATCCTGTGTCAAGCTCGTTAAAAATTGAAACAATTTCCCCCTCTTCGATTGATTCAAGTACTTTGTTACGTATAATATTTGAAGCTTCTTTTCATCCTCCTATTCAATTGGAGGAATCGAAGCTTGGGGGGGCAATGCTTACATCCTCTGGACTTCATGTTGAAGTTGAGCTGCTAGTTTTTTAAGTTGGGGGCTAAGTACAAACCATCCTTGTGTTATGCATTGGGAAGTCACAAACACAGTTTTCTCTGGTTTAATCTAGTGTAAAAATGAAACCACTTCCCTCAAGCATAGTTTCCTCTGGTTCAAGATTGTGTAAAATTAAAACCAGGTCCAAAGCATAGTTTTGTTTAGTTTTTAAGCTTGTGTAAAAAATAAAATCCATCCCAAGCATAGTTTTGTTTTGTTTTAAATCTTTCACAAAAATGAAAACAATCCCGATCTTAGTCTTTGTTCTTTCTCATGCTCATAAATACATAAGGATAAGTTACCGAGCTTAGTCTTTGTTCTTTCTCATGCTCGTAAATACATGAGAATAAGCTATCGGGCTTAGTATTTTTTATTTCTTGTGCTCGTAAATCAATGAGAATGTAACCAAATAAAATTTTATCACTTTTTCAGACTCGTAAAGGTTATATGGAAAATGAACCCTCTGGAGTTCCCTTTAAGCTCTTTTCAAACTCTCTAAATATGAAAAGATTGTCGAGCAATCTTGTTCTTTTCACGCTCGTTAAAGTATTTGAAAAAAACATTTGATGAGCGGTAGGTTATCACTTTTTAGGTCTCATCAAAATTACTTTACGAAAAAGGAACTGAGAGAGATCCCTTTAAGTGTTTTTCAGACTCTATAAACATGAAAAACCCCTGAGTTTTCTCTCTTTGGACTCATTCAGAAAACATCGAAAGACCCGTATGGGACCAAAACACTCCTTCTTAGGGTTTGTTAAACATACTCTGAGGGACTTGTCCGAAGGATGAGCTTACATCTACAAGCATATGTTATCCTCCTCAAGCTTGTTTAAAATAAAGAGGTACTCACCAGAAATGGCGAGGGGGAAATTGGGAAAGAAATATATCTAAACATGTATTCTTTGGAAGAGTTTGTTATGAACATGACACCCTTTCACATGATTTGTGCCTAGGTTGGAAAATTCACTTGTCTCTTGATCATACTCCTTTATAATATTACAAATTGGTCTGTGATCCTTGTTGTTGAGTCAGTGTTTCCAAGACAGTTGTCATGTCATCAATATGTTCAAAGAGAATTTAAACCCAAAAATCCTTCTATTGCATCGACCATTTTTGTAGTCCTTAAGCTTTATGTTGCGTCGACCATCCCTGAGTCATTCCTAAATCACTTTTTACTTTGATCTACCTTAAATCTTGTTACATTTTTTTTGTCATTGATGGGGTATACATTAAGGCCCTCATGTGACAAATCTTTTCCTATCAACTTCAACTCATTATCCAGGAATTGGACTTAGAAAATAATTGGTACCTTGGAACTTGCATGCCTCAAGGGAAGGTTTCCTCGCTTTCGACGGTGGGTTTTCATTATCGACCCCAGATCGGGAGATTTTGTTGAGTGTTCAACTTCAACTCATTAATTCACATTCGTTGGATTGTACCATAGTACCTTGGGTTTCATTGACATTAATGGTGATTTCCCTTGCACTTGTTAACGATATTCATTAATGATCGGTAATCAAATGGTTTCTACCATGTTCGACTTCAGCACATGTGTTCCCGTGGTTAGATTTATACTATAGAATGATGGAGATGAAGAACCTGAATCTTTTCTAACAAATTCAGGTTACATTGGAGTATATTCAGTTTGTACTATTGCATAGATCCACATTGTATGTCTCATGGATATGTTCAAATTTGAGTCTTTAACACATAGATCCATAGTGTATTTTTGGTGGCTATGTTCAGATTTGAGTCCTAATGGCATGTATTCACAATGTATATTTGGTGTCCATGACCTGTCTTACTTGACATGGATATTTGAATGTTGGCATTTATGCTTTGAGTCATTTGTATTCTGAGTATGGGAATGCCTACCTCAATGATGTTATATTATTGTACTGTATATCCTTGTTTGTTGGCAAGTTTCCGACCGACATGTTCTTTGTTCCCTACACACACTCAACAAAGTATTTCAGCTATCATTTTGTTCTAACTTCATACTTTGGGGGGCTCTCTATTACACATTATTTTCGTCACCCTTATGACCATTAATGATGTAAACCTATATGTTGCCTTCAGAGGGGTCATTGGCCTAAATTCTTGAAGAAAGAAGGGAGAAGAATTTTTCCTAAGAGAAGAAGTTGTATTTTCCTTTGTAAAAACCCTATTAAAGAGGATTTCCATAGGATACTCTATATAAAGGGTGCGGAAATGCCTGATTTCCATAGGCTTCACCATAGCTAGACTACAAAGTTTCTGTAGAATGCACTATAGTTAGGGTGTGACGGTCTTCGTATGTGGGAAAAATGGGCATCTTCTTGATGCTTATATAAGGAGAAGCTTCTATGGTGAGGTGTCCTTTGAATGGTTTGGATATTACTCTCTTTCATGATTTAGTGGGATCATCCTAACCTCCTCACCTTATCCTCTTTAGGTTATAAAAGGAGAGGAGATCTCATGGAGAAAGTTAGTTGTTTTGGATTGAGATTGTTAGCTTGGTTAGAGTGGATTTGAGGTTTTCTTTGTCAAGATAGATTGTGAATAGCTATCAGATACACAGTCTTAGAATCCATTGGATAAAGAAGTGTGTGGGAAGCAAGGAACTATTGGAAGGAACCTGACAACATCAAGGCATCTGGTTGTATATTTCTTCCACATTCTTTAATACATATACACTTTTCTTTCCTATATGAATGTTATTTGTTCATATTGTATGATTCCTTTATAATTTACATAGTTTCATATGAAATAGAATATGTTGTTCTTGTCTTCGTTGGATTGTGTTTATTTGCAGATATTTCTCTATAAGCCTTGCAACGGAGCTTGGATTGCATTGGCGAAGTCAGATCTTTGATATTTAAAAGTTATGTTCCAGATTTTCTCATTTGATAATTGAAACCTAAGGAAATATTAGTGTACTATCTTGTTTTGTTCTATTTTCGTAGTGAATCTAGGGGGATTGATTTGTGTCCACACTTAACAATTAGCCTGATAACACTCTTATGAATCATATGCAAAACTTGCCTTCAATGACTTCAATTTAAAACTAGTTAAGGAATACTCAACGATATATTTTGTTTTATATGTATCAATCATTAGGTGATTTGTGTCATAAGTAGCATCAACCATTTGCATTAGGTCATTTGTGTCACAAGTTGCATCAACTATTTGCATTGTTAGAATTTTTTGTTCCTTTTCAATTATTTCAAGTTGAAGTGATTTAGTCAATTTGTCCTTCATATGCAATTGTTTGTGAGAATCATCAATCCAATTATCCAGTTCATGTAAGGAGTCTCATAGTTATTAAATTTTTTGATTAAATTTGTGATTGTTACACTCACTCACATTTTCTTTTGTCTTGCTCACTTTATTGTTTCCAACCTTAGGGAGTTAGTACTCATAAGGCACCCGAAAGTGTTATTTTTAGAATGATTCGTCTCTAATGGCAATGACCTTACTGAATTTCAAGTAGATCTTTTTGAGAATTTTTCACAATACAGTTCAATGACTCAAACCTCTTATTTAATATTTACATTTCAATAATTATAGGAAATATGTCCACAATGCTTAGACTTTTTATTTGGGTATGATTGAATTGATGTCTTGATTTTATAAAAAAAAATCATGCCATTTTACTCCATGTTTGTATGGAAGATTGACCATGTGCAATTTTAAATTTAACTACCAAAATTAGTCGTAAAGTAGCCATAAAGAATACAAGAAATTATTCATCACACTCAAACACCAAGTGTACCTTATATCCCCTTATTCAATTTTAGGACACATCTATAACACTTCCACCACCACAAAAAATAAAATTCTTATTATTGATTTTGCATGATTTCAAGAACATTTCCCTGTGAATAAATTAACAGATAATTTAGAAGAAGCCTTAATTGGTCTATTAAAACCAAAGGTTTTATTATTTTATCCAAAACCACCTTCACAGAGTGTATACAAATTATAATTTTTTATGGAATTGTAAAATTTTGGATAAAAATTAAAATAAATAAATTATTTAAAACGGATAATGTTGTTAGAGATATTTGTATTTTCGACACACTAGTTCAATGGGAGTAACACTAGTTCAGTGGGAGTTAACTGACTAGTTCTATTTTAGAATTTCTAATTTTATACCATCACTATTATGCATGCATTCCTAATTATAGTATGTCATTGCCTATATGAGTGAATATCATTCACTCATTGATAAGATCATAATATAAATTGATTCTCATTCTTCATATTGTATCTCTCTTCCTTTTCTTGATAAGATTTGTTTGTGTATGCTTTAGATAGGTCTCTTGTGCAGGTTTCCATGAAACACTGACATGGTATCAGAGCCAACCTGCTTGGAGCAACCTAGACAAGCCATAGAAGAGCGAAAGAGGATTTCAGTAAAACTTGTTTCCGCCATCGTCGCGGCCTATCCCTATCAAAAGGTTCGACAATTGGAATCGTTGTGGCCTATCCCTATCAAAGGGTGCAACGATCGCACTCAAACTTAAGAAAAAAAAATCAGACATCGTCGTTGCCTATACACAACCAAGGTGTGACATCATCACACTGTTTTATTCATCGAGGTGCGACAATTCATCATCATCGCACTTTATCCTTCTCTAGGATGCAACGATTCAGCAACCCTCCAAAAATTGTTTTTTTGTAGTAAAATAGCCATATCTCAAAATATGTGATCTTGGTCAGGCTAAAATTTGGACCAAAGACGTATAACATAAGGATTTTCATGCTCACCAAAAATATCCTAAACCCACATCATATTTTATGAGATATATTTGTTTTATCATATCTATAGATTCCATAGAACTGTCTGTCATATATCAGAATTCACAATATGGGTTTTCAAGATCTTTTCATAATCAATAGTTAGGATGGAGGTGATGCAACATGTACAATCAAGTCTGGTGATAATTGATGCAGACCCCTTTCCTCAGCAGGATTCTTCAACCTCCCGGTCTCTGGATCGTTCTCTTCCCTGAGTTGAAATGGCCCTTCGGGCTCCTACGGCTGGAACCCTTTGGACGAATCCACAGGTCCCTTCATCCTATGGTACAGGTCTTGAGAAAACCTGCACGCACCTCTTTTTTGCATTTTGGGGTTTCACGATTTCATGAGCCAGGACTCCACGTCTCCTGACTCCTAGTCTCTCGAACACTCGAACCCTGAAATGCCGAAATCTACTCATGACCACGTTCCACCTTTTGGGATTTTAGAATTCGCGATCTTGCGATTCTGGCGACAGGCGGTTCTTGGTCCTTCAACCTCTCGGGTCCCGAAATACCGAAAAGGGCTTAACAGGCTTTGGCTCCACCCTTAGCCTCTGTCCACGTGACCACAACTCTGTGTCCATGCACTTAAATCCAAAGTGCTATTGAATTTCTTGATTCGGGGAATCACCATGCAAGCGCTCCCCTGTTCTTTGTCTTTCGAAATCCTGGTTCACGAAATGCCAAACTGGCTTGGCATTCACTCTTTCGGGGTATTGCAATTCAGGGAATCGCGATGTAAGGGTCCCTCCTTTCCTCTTTCAAACCTCCGGTAGATGAAATGCCGAAATGGAAAAATGTCGAAATGTTCCAACACCTATCCCTTCGGGTTTTTGTGAATGTTGACTTCGGGTTTCGTGATTTCGGGAAATCTAGTTACAAGGGATATCTCTGCCCCTTGGAACCCCCGGCAATGAAAATGTCGAAATGTCAAAATGTCTCAGTGCTTGTTCCTTCAGGATTTTGTGTTTCGCAAAATCAGTACACAAGGAGTATCCTTGTTCCTTGGAATCTCCAGATGCCAAAAATCCAAAATGTCCTAGCTCCTTATCCTCCAAATTTTGTGAATCACGACTTCGGGTTTCGTGATTTTGGGAAATCTGGTTATAAGGGATATCTCTGCCCCTTGGAACCCTCGATGGCCGAAACGCCGAAATGTTGAAACACCCTAGAATTCAATCAATGGCTCACAATGACTCCTGGGATCAACGATTTCAGTCGAATCGTGATTTCATGATTTTGTGGTTCGAGATTCTGAAAGACAAGAGTCTTTGTCTTTCCAACTCGCAGTACCTGAAATCCTGAAATGGACCAACGATCCATATTTGATTGTGATCAATGGTCACTACTCCTCCCAAGTTTTGGGCATCAAGAAACCCTCGCCACTAACCTCCTCGCAGCTCCACCTGATCCAACAACCTAAGGGGTTTTGGTGTTTCTTCTCAAGGACTTTCCACCGTCTGGCTAGGTCTTCGAGATCTCCCCTCCTAGATCTACGCAGTGTTAAAGTCTTCGTTGCTTCCTCAGATCAGATGGTCTGCAGGATTTTCCACCACAATCCAATGCTCGAAGATGTTCTTCCTCCTGATATTTTACTCGCTTCAAACTTAGAAAATTTTCTAAATTTATGAAGGCTCGGTCTTCACCTCTTCCAAGGAATGAATTCTTGGATCTCAATAACACTTCCAAAGTGTTATTCCTCCTGAGCTTTGTCTGGTTCAGACATCGATCTCCCATGCACTCCTTGCGTCTAATAGATTTCGATAACTCAGATCCACGGTGTTCCTCTCTGTCTCGATGCACACCTTGTAGAGCTTCTAATGAAGAGAAACAATTGAAACTAGGAAGATTCACAGTTCCATCCACTTGTTCATTAAAAAAAAAAATAACAGGAAAATGCATACAATCCAAACACCATACATTTGGGTCAATTTTCCATTCTATTATATTCACAAGTTCCCACTAGCTACAGAATACATTCAAAATTACCTTCACTCAAAAGATTGAGATCTCCTGCTAACTTGCAGTTCTCTCTTACCGCTCATTTCTCTCTGTATTCCCCCTCTATATTCCTTCTCTCCCTAACTGGGTGTAAAAACTTCTACATAACTCAAAAATGTTTCTAGGGTTTTCCCCTGGCTACTTTCCTACTCCAAAATCCATCCTACGCTATCTTAGTTCAGTCACATTCCAGTGCTGAAGTGGAAACTCTTGCTCTGTTTACAATTTTTAAAACGTGCCTCAAAGGGTAAAATTCAGCATCGGTTCAAGTGTGCCTCCAAAGGTGAATTCTGGTGCTGAGTGAAGGAGGATTTCAAAATCGGATGCAATCACACGTGTTGAGTGGTCCTTCCTCTGTGTGCTTGCCAATGATGCTCCTGGATCATACTCCCCTTGACAAAAATTCATGGACTCCTGTCCATGAGCTCCTCTACTGATTTTCCCTGCTTCTGGATAAAAGATTCATTTTCCCAACTGGCATCTTCTATTGGGTGTCCCTTCTATTTGACCAGATACTCAAAATAAGTCTTCCTCCTGGTCTTTTTGCCAATCCTCTAATCAACAATTTTCTCCATCTGCGGCTTTTCTGCTACAGGCATCTCTTTCTCCCACTGAATATTTCCTTTATCTTCTGACCCTTCTGTGCCATCTTTCTTGTAAGGATACAAGTCTGAAACATTGAATATGGGTGGAATGCCCACACCATTTGGCAGTTCGATATCATAGGCGTTTGCATCAAACTTCCTCAAGATCTTACAGGGTCCTATATTCTTCATCTGTAATTTGTTATATGTTCCCCTAGGGAAATTTTCCTTCCTGAGATGTGCTAAAACCTAATCTCCCACTTCAAATTGAACTTCCCTATGATGTTTATCAGATCTGTGTTTGTATTTCTGATTAGAACTCTGTAATTGTTCCTTGATCCGACCATGGAGTCTCTGCATCTCAGCAGCAAAATCCTCTGCTCCAGTGCTTCTGATCTCTCCCTGTTCCAAGTCCCTTAACTCAGACACTCCCCTAGGTTTCATTCCATAGAGTATATGGAACGGGCACCTTCCAGTGCTTCTATTTGGTGAGTCATTGTATGCAAATTTTGCTTGTGGAAGAATCTGATCCCACTGGTTATGGTGTTCAGTAACCAGGCTTCTCAATAAGTTTCCCAAACTTCTGTTTACCACCTCAGTATACCCATCTGTATGAGGGTGATAATCTGATATGAAGGACAAATCTATCCCCATCTTCTTCCACAACGTCCTCCAAAAGTGACCAACAAATTTTGTGTCTATCTGAGACAATGCTCCTGGGTAGGTCGTGAAGTCTCACAACTTCTTTGAAAAACATATTTGTAACATGTGTTGCATCACTAGTCCTCTAGCATGGGATGAAATGTTCTATCTTTGAAAATCTATCCACCACCACAATTATGGAGTCAAATCCTCTTTGTGTTCTTAGCAATCCCAACACAAATTCCATGCTTATTGCATCCCAAGGCCTCTCTAGTATTGGCAATGGTTGATACAATCCAGTGTTCTGTCTTTTCCTCTTTGCATGTTGGTAGATTATACATATGTTCACCAACTTTATCACATATTTGATCATACTTGGCCAATAGTATGAGCTTCTCAACTGTGTAAATGTTTTATCATGGCCGAAATGTCCAACCAATCTTCCACTATGCTTCTCCTTCAGAAGATTGTCCCTCATTGAGCATCTTGGTATGCACAATTGATTTCCTCTGAACAACAATCCTTCATGAATCATATACTATGTCCACTGACTTCTATCTCTCAGTACAGGGCTTGTACATGCTTTGTAGGCCTCCTTGAAATCTGTATCATCAAAATACATATTCTTAAGGTGTTCAAACCCCAAGGTCTTCACCTGGAATTCCTGCAGAATTAAACATCTCCTGCTTAACACATCAACAACCTTGTTAGTATTCCCAACAATATGTTATATGAAAAAAGTAAAATTTTGCATAAACTCAACCCATTTTGCATATCTCTGATTCAATTTTTCTTTTCGGGTTATGAATTGTAGAGCTTGGTTATCATTGTACAAGACAAACTCTTGCGGGACAAGATAGTGCCTCCATTTATTCAATGCTTGAATTATGGCATAGAACTCCTTGTCATATGTGGATTATTTCCTCTTAGTCTCATTCAACTTCTCGTTGAAATAGGCAACAGGTCGATTGTCCTGACTCAAAATTGCTCCTATTGCAACTCCACTTGCGTCTCATCTTACCTGAAATGTCTTTTCGAAATTCGGCAAGACCAGAATTGGTCATTCTGTTATCTTCTCCTTCAGTATATTGAATCTCTTTTCAACCTCCTCTGTCCATTTAAAAGACTTGTGCCTCTTCTTCACTGTATCCATCATGGGTGCACAAATCCCACTGAAGTCTCTAATGAACATTCTATAAAAACTTGCTAAACCATGAAAGATCCTTACCTCTAACATGCTCCTTGGTGACGACCATTATCTGATTGCTTTCACCTTCTCTAGATCCATCTTCAGTTCATTTGAAGAGATCACGAAACCCAACTAAATGATTTATGTCTTCATAAAAGAGGATTTCTTCAAATTGATCAGCATCTTCTCCTATTGTAGCCTTCTCATTACTAGCGTTAAGTGCCTCAAATGCTCCTCTTTAATCCTGCTAAAGACCACTATATCGTCCAGATATACAACCACGAACTTGCCAATGAAATCTTTCATAATTTTGTTCATCAACCTCATAAAAGTGCTCAGGGCATTCGTTAAGCCAAATGGCATAACCAACCATTCATACAGACCTTCATTCATCTTAAAGGTTGTTTTCCATTCATCACCTTCTCTCATCCTGATCTGGTGATATCCACTTTTTAGATCTATCATGGAAAAGAAATTTTCTCCACTCAAGCAATCCATTAAGTCATCCATTCTTGGTAAAGGAAGTCTGTACCTAGTGGTGATCTTGTTGATGGCTCTCACGTCTATGCACATTCTCCATCCTCCATATTTCTTTGGTCTTAAGACAATTGGTACTGCACATGGGCTCAAACTTTCTCATACTAAGCCCTTATCCATCAACTCTTGGACTTGGTTCTTCACCTCCTCATTTTCTTGAGGTGTTAATCTGTACACTACCTTGTTTGGCAGGCTTGCTCCTGGTATCAAGTCGATATGATGACTGGTACTCCTGATGGGTGGAAATGAGTTTGGCAGCTCATCCACCACTATATCAGCAAAATTATCCAACAACTCATGAACTTCTTTAGGTAGATCATTCATTGATGTACTTGTAAGGATGACTCTGGGCTTCCTCACCACAATGAACTACATCTCCTCTTCTTCCTTGACTTCTTTCAGGAGTTCCTTCCCGCTCATGAGAAGTATGCTTGTGCTGGCTTCCTCCTTCGCTCTCTTCTCCTCCATTGACAGCAACATATGCGTCCTACCATTATTCTCCAATGTATAGGTATTCCTTCTTCCATTGTAAATGACATTTCTGTCAAACTTCCATGGTCTTCCCAATAGAATATGGCATACGTCCATGGGAATTACATCACATAGGATTTCATCTTTATATCCTCATATTTTAATTTCAACTAGACATTGTTTAGCGATCGTTACCTGGTGTCCTTTTTGCAGCCATGAAACTTTGTATGGCCTTGGATGTGCAGTTGTCTTCAACTCCAATTTCTCCACCATCTCTGTGGATACTAGGTTGTCAATACTCCCATTGTCGATGATTACCTTGCATACTTTATCCTTAGTCTTGCAAGTTGTCCTAAAGATATTGTTTCTCTGCACTGGTTTTTCAATTTATGCCTCTTGTTTTAAGAGAACTTTTCTCAACATTAGGGATGCTCCATCCTCTACTCCTTCTACCTCAACATATCTTCGTTGTGCTTCTGAAATGTGAGCTTCTCCTCCTTCCTTCTTTTTCTCAAGACATTCCCAAGACATGTGCCCTATATTTCCACAGTTATAACACCTTACTCCTCCTCTGCCTTTGCCTCTAGAAGAGTTTCTTCCACCATTCTGTCTCCCTCGTGAACTTCCTCCTCGTTTTGAGTGTTTGTGTGGTTTCTTAGCCTCATCCTTAGACTGATGTGCTCTGTCACGGTTAAATCCATTACTTTTTCTTGGTATTGAGCCTTTACCTCTTCCTCGTTGGTTCTGTTTTCTGCTCCTCTGCCTTCAGCGCAAACTGATAAGAATCTTCCATAGTCCTTACTGACATCATGCTAAGATCATCCTGGATCTCATATATCAAGCCATTTATATATCTAGTGACTCTTTCTTTGTCTCTCTCCCTTTGTCCAGTTCTGATGTTCAGCCGATAGAACTCCTCGGTGTACCCCTTGACTATCATCCCTTTGTGTCTGAGGTTCTATAGCTTCCTGAACAGATTGATCTGGTAGTCTTTGGGTATGAACTTAGCCTTCAGTTTGGCTACCATCATATCCCAACTCTTTATCCTCTTTTTTCCTTTACTTCTCCTCTCAGCCTCCAGTTCGTCCCACCATAGTCGTGCATGCCCTTTTAGCGGGGTGACTCCCTGCTTCACCTTCTTCTCCTCATCGACATCTTCATAGTCAAAGTGTTTGTCCATGGACCTTATCCAATCCAATAGTTCTTCAGCATCTAGATTTCTCTCATACATGGGGACCTCTATCTTAGCTCTGCCTCCCAATCTGGAAACTGCTCTCAACAAACGTTCTTCTACAGCATCCTCTCCTGTAGCTTCTTCAACCTCAACCTCTTCACTTTCTGCATCACTGACATCCCCAACATTAGGTGCTCTTCTCTGTGTTGCTTCCATTGTTTCCAATCAGGAGTGAAACTCTCACATCTCCCTCTCTACAACACAGTTGGCTAAAGGCGACTATCTGTCAGACGTAGAGTACAACTCAGAGTTCTCTGTCTCCTTCTTTTCCCCATTCAACTGAATTCTACAGATGAAAAACTGAGGCTTTGATACCATCTTATTTAGACCCCCTTCCTCAGTAGGATTTTCCGACCTCCTGGTCTCTGAATATTTCTCTTCCCTAAGCCAAAATGGCCCTTCAGGATCCTGCTGGAACCCTTTGGATGAATCCATAGGTCCCTTTGTCCTCTAGTACGGGTCTTGAGAAAACCTGTGGGCGCCTCTTTTTTCATGTTTTGGGGTTTCATGATTTCGCAAGTTGGGACTCCACATCTCCTGACTCCCAGTCTCTCAAACACCTAAACCCCGAAATGTTGAAATCTACTCGTGACCACGTTCTGCCTTTTGGGATTTTGGAATTCATGATCTTACAATTCTGGTGGTAGACGGTTCTTGTTCCTTCAACCTCCCACGTCCCGAAATATTGAAAAGGGATTAACAAGCTTTGGCTCCTCCCTTAGCCGCCATCCACGTGACCACAACTTTATGTCCACACACTTAACACGAAAGTGCTATTGACTTTCGTGATTCAAGGAATCGTGATGGAAGCGCTACCCTGTTCTCTGTCTTTCGAAATCCCAGTTCACAAAATGCCGAACTGGCTTGGCGTTTGCTCTTTCGGGGTTTCGTGATTCAGGGAATCACGATGCAAGGGTCCCTCCCTTTCCCTTTCGAACCTCCGGTGGCTAAAATGCCTAAATGTTCCAACACCTATCCCTTCGGGTTTTTTTGAATCACGACTTCAAGTTTCGTGATTTCGGGAAATCCAATTACAAGGGATATCTTTGACCCTTGGAACGCCCAGTGGCCGAAATGTCGAAATGTCTCGGCTCTTGTTCCTTAGGGATTTTGCGTTTCGCAAAATCATGAAACAAGGAGTATCCTTGTTCCTGAGAATCTTCAGTCACCGAAAAGCCAAAATGTCTGAGCGCCTTATCCTCTGGCTTTTGTGAATGGTGACTTCGAGTTTCACAATTTTGGGAAATCCGGTTACAAGGGATATCTCTGCCCCTTGGAACCCCCGGTGGCCGAAACACCGAAATGTCGAAATGTCGAAATACCATAGAGTTCAATCAACGGCTTACAACAACTCCTGGGATCGATGATTTTGGTTGAATCACGATTTCACGGTTTCACGGTTTAGGATTATGAAAGACAAGATTCTCTTTCATTCCAACTGGTGGTACCCGAAATCCCGAAATGGACCAACAGTCCATATTTGATTGTGATCAATGGTCACTACTCCTCCCAAGTTTTGGGTATCAAGAAACCGTCGTCACTAACCTCCTCGCAACTCCACCTAATCCAGCGGCCTGTGGGGTTTCGGTGTATCTTCGTCAGGACTCTCCACCGTCTGTCCAGGTCTCCAAGATCTCCCCTCCTAGATCTACGCAACATTAAAGTCTGTGCTCCTTCCTCAAATTAGGCGGTCCGTGGGATTTTCCACCATGATAAAACGCTCGATGGTTTTCTTCCTCCTGAGCTTTTACTCACTTCAAACTTAGAAAATTTTCTAAATCTATGAAGGTTCGATCTTCATTTCTTCCAGGGAATGAGTTCCTGGATATCGATAACACTTCCAAAGTGTTATTCCTCCTGAGCTTTGTCTAGTTTAGACTTCGATCTCCCACACACTCCTTGCGTTTGAGAGATTTCGATAACTTAGATCCACGGTGTTCCTCTCTGGCTCGATGCACACCTTGCAAATCTTCCAATGAAGAGAAACAATTGAAACTGGGAAGATTCACAGTTCCATCCACTTGTTCATGAAAACAGAAAATAACAGGAAAATGCACACAGTCCAAACACCATACATTTGGGTCAATTTTCCATTCTATTATATTCACAAGTTCCCACTGGCTACACAATACATTCAAAATTATTGTCACTCAAAATATTGAGATCTCTTACCGCTCATTTATCTTTGTATTCCTGCTCTCCCTAACTTGGTGTACAAACTTCTACATAACTCAAAAATGTTTCTAGGGTTTACCCCTAGCTACTTGCCTACTCTAAAATTCATCCTGCGTTATCTTAGTTCAGTCGCATTCCAGAGCCGAAGTGGAAACTCCTGCTCTATTTACAATTTTCAAAACGTGCCTCAAAGGGTAAAATTTGTCATCGGTTCAAGCATGCCTCCAAAGGTGAATTCTGGAGCTGAGTGAAGGCGGATTTCAAAATCAGTTGCAACTGTCAACGTTGAATTTCTCGAAGAACTCACATGTGTTGATTGGTCCTGACTCTGCGCGCTTGCCAACAATGCTCCTGCATCAATAATACTCACACCGTACAACTATTTTGAATGGAATATGAAGCCTGCATTCCAACTCAAAAGAAAATGACTTTATAATTTGATGATGGAAACATAAACATAACCTACATCAATGCTTGAGAAGACCAGATGGGCGAACCATAAGGATGAGGCCACAAAAATACTTCTTGAGTTAATATCCATGGATTTATGGTTTCATGTTGTCGCATGCAATACTACAAACGATATATGGACCACCCTGGAAAGAACCTTTGGAAAGTAGGATGAGATGTGAGGCCATATGCTTGAGGTAGAATTGAATACCTTAGACCCTAAAAGTTTTGATAATATATAGGATTTCTTTACTAAATTTAAATATTTGATATTGAGCTTGGGTGAATGTGGTATTGATAAGTATATATAAGAGAAACAACTTATTCTAACAATCTTGGTCAGGCTAGTACTAGAATATGTTGTATATGTCTCCAATTTCCATTCTGGCAGATGTCTTTTTGGAACAAATTGGAAAATGCCTACGTTGGCTCAGTTAATTGAGTCTCTCACACAAGAGAAAACAAAACTCATATAGATGGGCCTCATCAAGGATCCCAAATCACATGCACTCACCATTCATGATGGAAAAGGAACATCCAAACAAAATGAGAAGGAGAAACTGAACGAGAAGGAGGGATATTCCAGACCCTTTAACAATTCTTCAGGTTCCAAAGAATCTTCAGATTTGAATAAGAAGAAGAAGGGAAAGAAGTGCACTTACTGCACTAAACCGAATCATGAATAATCCACATGCATGAAGAAACATATCGATCTTATAGCGCAGGCACTTTAGCAAAACAAACTTGGAAATTTCATTTTAGAGGGATTCAAGAAGTAGAAGGAAGAATATCATGCACCTACGAAAGATAATCATCATGATTTGGTTGCAATTAATTCCTCATATGATGCATGGATTATAGATTGTGGTGCATCCCATCATATGGCGGCGAAAGAGGAAGTTTTCTATTCTTTGAGTCCATGATCAAGACCCCCTATTCTAATGGGGGATGATACTCCAGTAGCAATAGCAGGATAAGGGAGAGTGGAACTCCATAATGTTAGTTTTGAGAATGTTTTACATGTTCCAAATATTTCTATGAATCTGCTCTCAGTTTATCAGATCACTCAGAAAGGTAAAAAGGTTGAATTTACATCATATTTTGTTTCAGTAATTGACATGCATGACAATTCCATCATTGCAATTGGTGAGGTGGTTCACAAGTCAAGGTTTTATAAATTCACTAAGTTTTCTGATTATGACTCCTCTATTCTACTTACACATATATAGAGTACTTTTCATGCACCTCCAATGCAACATGCATATACTCTTGTGCTTCCATCAGTTTCAAACATCAGAGATGATTCCATACACTCATATTCATTATATGGAAATAAGAAGGCAGTACAACCAGATAAGAATCCAACATTGAAGCTTCAACAGATGCCCAAGAAGGCACAGTTCACACTTCAATAAGCAGGTATCCTTATAGGGAATTCATTGGATTCAAGGACGAATCGATCTCAGCATGAGGAGCCTTCTCATGAACTTTTATCTTTATAACCTGTGATGCCCATGCATTGTTATATGGTTCAATCTACTGATCCACAGACCTACAATAAGGTTGTGGGAAATCCATTATGGCAATAAACCATGCAAAAGGAGTATGACTCACTCCTAGAGAATCATACTTGGCATCTAGTTCCACTTCCACCAAAAAGGAATATTTTTCAGGTGCAGATGGGTCCACAGGATCAAGAGGTACAAGGCCCGACAGGTTGCCAAAGGACTTCATAAGATACATAAATATTTCTACATCTTCATGAACAATTTCAGTGAGCAAAAGTTTCAGACTTTGTGGGATCGTCTTGCAGTGAAGAACACGGTTGCCTAGCAGTTGCCATTTTCTTCTTTTGATACATTATCTTTTGAGGGGGGTTTTGTTCCCACATGGTTTTCCCTCTTTCCTTGTTTTTATTCAGTGTTCATTAGTTACATTGTACATGATTACCTAATATGGCCTAGTAGTCGGGACTCATTTTTTACTCCATAGTGATGTTCAGGGGGGGTGTTGGAGAAATTTCTATTTTTGACACACTAGTTCAGTGGGAGATAATTGACTAGTTCTATTTTATACATTCTAATTTTATACCATCACTATTATGCATGCATTCTTAATTATAGGATGTCATTTCCTATATGAGTGAATATCACTTACTCATTGATAAGATCATAATATACATTGATTCTCATTCTTCATATTGTATCTCTCTTTCTTTTCTTCATAAGCTTTGTTTGTGTGTGTTTTAGCTAGGTCTCATGTGCAGGTTTCCATGAAACACTGACAAATGCAATATAACAAGATAAGTTTATTGATTGTTAATGATTTTCATTTTTATTTTTCAAATGAAAAACTTCCTATATTTTCAATTGTCAACATAGAAGGGTGAGACCCATCATAACCCTCTAAAATTAAATATAATCTTCTCCTTAATATTTTATCACTACAAGTCAAGTGGAAACAAAATTTCATCCATTGCACCATAGACAATGGTCTACTAGTATGAGTTATATGATGATGGTGATGGGAGTCAAATTAATTGCAGAACGTTTATCATATTGATAAAGAATACAATGTGAAAAGTGTTGGCAATGTAGCTTATTATGATGAAAGTTCTCCTAAAAATGCATGGAATTGGTTATCATCCTTACAATGTCTTCTCAAACAAGGTGATCTTATTTTCCATGCATATTTTCCTCTAGGTAATTCTAAGTGAAAGGTCATTTCACTTGAAAATGTTTTCAAAGAAATGAATTATCACTTTAAAGGGATTCTAAGAAGAATACAAGATTTTGGTTGAAATAATTATCACTTTAAAATATTTTGTGAAAAAGACTAAATTTCTAGGTAGAATATCACATCAGGTTTCCAAGGATAAATTTGCATGGTGTATAATTTTTTACTTCAAACAAATCATAATTGGTACACATGAAGTTGTTGTCATTGTAAATTCTGTGGAAATTAAGAATTTTTTGGTAATGTATTTATATTAATATGCCATAGTAAAATACTACAAGCTGAATTTTCTAACACCCACAACACGGAAAACTAGGTGCAAGGCAGTCTGAAAAATATCAGAGTTCTAAATCAAAGTACGCTAATGCCAAATCATAACATATTTTCTTTTACTAAGACCTAACTTTATTCCTTAATAACATCATATATACTAAATAGAAGTAGATTATACAAAACCTAGGTATATTGAGATATAGGATCATAAGTTGACAAAATTTGGCTCGAGGATGATAGTGAAAGAGGCTACAATTTTTGAATTTCCACTAGGTTTCCAACATCCTCATCCAACCTGATGGGATTAGATAGAGTTCCCTTTTAAGATAAAGCCTACTCATCTATATTAAAAATAACATTCTAATTGTTAGTGGGGTTTTTCACAACGATTTCCACATTAATTATTTCCTTATAGATTCCTTCAAATTTCTTATCTACAAAGTCCAATTTATATATAATAGCATGTTGTTGTTGTCTAGTTCTTGAATTCTACTTATAGATGAGATTTTGACAACTTCTGTCTTTTTTATGAATGGTTTTATCCATGTATTCCATCTCCTTCTTGACATTCTCCATAAATACACAATGGTAACATGTTGTTGCATTTATTTCCCTTGCTTGAGCACTAGTAATCCTTTGGGTTATTTTCTTGTAATGATAAATTTCGATGGGTTGTTGTGAATGGATGAATTTTCCTTGCAATTTGAGTCTTGTTCTTTCCTCGGACACTTCTTCCTTCATAGTTGACATATTGTTGTGACCATAAAAAAAATGAGATGTGTTGGGGATGCGATTAATAGAGATATATTGGAAACCAATGAATTAGAGTTGAGTGGGACTAAGGACAAGAAAGTCCCTGTCATCTTTGACCATGGATACTATAACTCTAGAAATTAGTATGAACACAAATACTCTCAACCAAAAAAACCCAGGAACCTTTCCATGTAAAAAAATTAAGATCGTTTGTGTAGCCAGAGGCTAGACAAATAGAGACAAGTTCCCACTAGTTTCTAGGTTTGAGTATCCAACACTCGCCATCCTCCTTAAACTATGTGTATCCCTGAATCCTGAAATCTTGTAGAATTAATGATGTAACACTTCTTCTGAACCATTTTGAGATCAAAATGATCAACCATAGTCAATTAGAGTAATATCTCCATAATGGGCCTAGTACAACAATTAAATTCTATTGAGGGAATGATATCATATAGGACCTTCGATGTGGCAACATCAAACCAATTCCTAGACTCCTACTCATCTATTGTGTTGACACCCCATTCGGGGAGGGAATAGGGACCTCTTGTAAAAGTAAATGCATGTTAAGCAAACCCACCTAATTGAGATATACAAAGATAACTTTAAAAAATAGATAGACATATCGTATTCAACTATGATGTAAGATGTATTTTACTTGGAATCCTACAAATTATTAAAATTCCACCACCAAGTTTTTAAATTTTGTATTACAAAGAAATGAAATTTTAAGATCGACCCCTTACAAGACCATAGATTATTGAATATATAACAAAACTGACATGTACACTAATGAATTTAACATCCTTATTCATTTTGTGTAACCCTATTGTACAATCAATTTGTACCTTTTCCTCCCACATCTTCCTTTATCCAAAAAATTAATATATAGACTTTTTTACCATAAACAAACATTTTATTGAGAAGTTTGGAAATGTATTTGGTTTCACTAACTCAAGTTGTGAGGACATTAAAGTTCAGACAAGCCTTCATCACTAGATAAAGTTTTAATGATAAATGGACATTTAATAACTTTGATATAAATTAAATTTCATGGATTAAATAGTTTTACTACAAATGTATGTAGAATATTGATATCTTGTGGGGTTTCTAACAAAAAATATTTTACATCAAGGTTAGATTTGGAATTTTTTTTTTTTGTGATTGACAAAATCGACAACTAGCTAGGCTCATACTCACATGATAGAAGTTCAAGTTATCTGATTGCTACCACTATAACCTGCAAGCATGCCAGCGTGTCCCCTCAGGAGGCACACAAGGTAAGTCAATGGTTTCAAACCGATGACTTCACATAACAGAGTGCCTTAACAATAGATTCCATCACCAATTTTTCTACACCTGAGTGACCTATATAATTGAACGACATGAGGGTGGGATTTGATTTACTTATGTGTGCATGAGTTACAATATCATTCAAGGGTAGATTTGGAATTTTACTTTTCCTTTTCTTGTCAAATAAAATTTTGATGATGGTTAAAAAATTTAATTACTTTTCAGTTTACATGTTCTACAAATTTATAATGATGATTTATATGAGACAAAAACTATAGATTCTTACTTCTTTTAATTTTTTAAATTGTAAATCTTGGCATAACTCTTATCACTATTATCTAAGAGGCATTGAGTTTTGAAAATTCCTAAACTGTCATCTAGGAAAACAATTGCTCTACTATATAAGAATAGGTGAAAAGTCACCCAGTTATAATACATGAATCATGGACTTAGTAATCATGGCTAACTTTGGTTGAACATGTTTGGTTATGGTTGACTTTCCTTGACCATGGTTGACCATGATTGGCTATGTTTTATTATAGTTGATCATGCTTGACCATGGTTGATCATGTTTGACCACGTGGTTGACTATGGTTTGACCATGGTTGGCCATGGATGACTACAATTCATGGTGGATGACCAAGTTTGAGTATCTTCGAGTATGCTTAACAATGGTTGATTACATTTAACCATGATTGATCATGTCTTATTATAGTTGATTGTGGTTGTCTATGGTTAACCATGTACAACATTGGTTGACCATGATTGACTTTGGTTGTCCATGACATGGTTAACTCAGGTTGATCATGGTTGACTATGCTTGACCATGTTTGACCATTGTTAACTATGATTGAAAATGATTGACTATGTCTAACTATGGTTGAGTATGGCATGTGGTTAGCTTTGATTGACTTTGGTAAACAATGTTTCATTCTCATAAATGATTGAATTTGATTGATGTTACTTTTGATGACTAACTATGTTTCACTTAAGGAAAGAAAAAAATATCTTTGTAATTTTTCAAGAGAAATAATGTAACATATTGAATTTGATTGATGTTACTTGATGATGACTAACTATGTTTCACTTAAGTAAAGAAAAAATATATTTGTAACTTTTCAAGAGAAATAATATAACATGTTGACTTCAGCATTATGTTACATTGATATAGTATGATTGACTTCAATATTATGTCACACTATAACATTAAGAAGTTAGATTCAATATTATATATCAACATTATGTTACATTGGGATAGTATGATTGACTTCAATATTATGTCACACTATAACATTAAGAAGTTAGATTCAATATTATATAGCATTGTAACATGAAGTTAAATAAAAAATATTTTGTCGCACTATAACATTAAGAAGTTAAATTCAAGATTATATAGCAGTGTAACATGAAGTTAAATAAAATATATATCAATGATGATTGAGTTTAAAAAAAAATATAAATAAATTTGATATGATCATCTAAATTAACAAAACCTTTTGACTTTCTTAATTTTCAAGAACTAACAATAAATCACAATTTTAGTTTCATTTAATAATAGAAGGCGAAGGTGTGCCATGGGTTCAAACTTTTCAACAAAACTTTTAGACTTTCTTAATTTTCAACAACCAACAATAAATTACTCTTTCAATTTCATTTCATTTAATCGATGTTGACAATATATTACTCTTTCACTTTCATTTCATTTAATGGAGTTTGTGCCACAGAGTAGACATCTTCGAAGTTTTCATCGAGTTTCTTTCAACATTCATATCATGATCATAAGTTCGAAATAATGGAAATAACTAGATGATCATTTAACTTCAAAATTATGTGTTACAAACAAGGTTGATGTGGCATGGCATGAAAAACATATATTTTCTCTTAAAACTATTTAAAAAACTAGATAGCTCAAGTTGATGAATAGTTTGATAATTTTATGAAATGATTTATGATTTTGTAATCGATTAAAATTGAAAAAAAAAATGAAATTGTATCTCTCTGGTTTTGAACGGGAATAATCTCTCTCTCTCTCTCTCTCTCTCTCTCTCTCTCTCTCTCTATATATATATATATATATATATATATATATAAGGAGATATTTTATTTCTAAGATTATATATGTGGGGTTTTGAATCTGAATAATACCTTTCTTTGGTTTTTACCTTTTTTACCCAGAATAATCTTTGTAGTCTCTCCGAACTTCTCTACGTTTTTCGAAAATTACTTTTGTCTTATTCAACGGGTTGAGAAATTGGACATATGAAATGTGGTGAGTCACTTTTTACTTTGATTCGATTTTAATTTTACATAAAGAGATTTAAATATATTTTATTATTATTTATTTTAAGTTTGATAAGTAAAGTTGATCTGAGAGATAAAGTCAATCCATAATAATAATTGTTACATATTTTTTTCTCTTCTTTTCAATATGAGCACTCCACCACCTATTCTAAAAAATCATCCTAACAAGGAAAGGCCCCACAAAATCACCCTAGAGATCCTTTACGATTATATGGAATCAGTAGAAGAAAAAAAAGAGAAGAGAGAGATGCCAAAATCTAAATAGAGTTAGAAACATTAGAAAAAAGGAGTGAATAAAGAGACATAAAACTCCAAATAGAGCTAGAGGCAATGATTGATAAAAAAATTAAATATACCATTCAAACTCAAATAGAGGATATATTCTTAGGGTTCAAGAGTGAATTGCAAACAATGAAGAATAGAATTCAAGAAATGGAAAAACATAAACAATCAACCCAAGAAGGAGGGGTTGAAGAAAACCACAACTTGAGAGATAGGATTAAAGAGCTAGAAGAAAAACTAACCAACAATTTGACCCTCGGTAATATGGAAAACAAATTGGATATCAAATCCATCAAACAGGAAATGAATAAGCTAATTGAAATGGACCATGAGTGTAGCAAAATATCCTTGAACCTCATAATTTTTGGTATAAAAGAACAACAAGAGGAGGATACGCTAGCAATAGTAAAAGAAGAATTAAAAAATAAATCACAAATTGATACAACTTACCTCATAGAAGCAAAGAGGCTAGGAAAAATAATTGATCACAAAGATAGGTTGATCCATGTCAAAGTAAGTTGTAATGACCATAAATATTGTATACTTAGTAAATATCTCAGCTTAAAAAGGTCAGGAATATTTATAAATGAAGACCTCATTCCCGAAGACCAAGATGAATTACGGAAGGAATTTGAAAAGGTAAAAGAAGTTAGGAAAGAAGGAAAATGGGCAATAATTAGAAATCGAAAAGCTATTGTTAGGGATAGATACCATAAGGATAATAATAAATAAGAATTTGGGTCACTCGGAATCCTTTTTTGGAATTGTCGTGGCTTTCCATGGTGCAAAGGTCCTATGATAAGTTGGATCCCAAGTGATATTGATATTATCTGTCTAACTGAAACTTGGGAGCATGAGGAGTCTAAGGTCCCTAGCATGGAAGAATTTGTCTTGTGGTCGCCATGGAACAAAAAATCCCACGGTAGAGGGATAAGAGGCATAGCTTGTTATATTAGAAAGAACATGTCTCCCCACATTCAACTTCATAAGATTGACCCTTTTAATCAATACATTTGGATAGAAATTTCAGACACTAATGCTAAGAAGATGTATATAGAAATTTTTTATTTTGCACCTATTAATTCTACCTTCCATAAGAAAAATAATCTAGATAAAAATTGTCCCTATAATAATTTAGAACAAGATATTTATAATTTTAAAAATGAAGGTAATATCCTCCTACTAGGAGACTTTAATGCTAGGACTGCAACTAAACAAGCTACTCTTTTAAGTAATGAGTCCAACCATAATCCTTTATGGCTAGATGAAGACCTTGTTTTATCTAATAGCTACAAAATAAGCTTTGAAGACCTAATTGAGAACTTGTTTGGTACTGAGTTGGTCAAGCTCTGCAGCTCTCAAGACCTAATAATTTGCAATGGTGTAATGAAGTGGCCAAACTCCAACCATATGACCTATATTCATGGGTTAGGTAGTAGTGTTGTAGAATATGTGATATCTGATATCCTCATTTCCATCCAAATAACAACTTTTGACCTTTTAAATGACCATGAGCATGACTCTGATCATAAAACTTTAACCCTAACTCTAAAATTTTCCATGCATAGGAGCACCATTGAAGAGAATTCTGATAATCAAAGGAACTTGCGCTTTGAAAAAAGTAAAGTTGACATTTTCTTAAAGGATTTAAATAGTAAATTAAACCTCCTAACTTATAAGGACAACATTGAAGAACTCTATCATAATTTTACAACTACCCTTTCCACTTCTATTAACAAGTTCTCTTTTGAGGTCTCCTATAAAAAGAATAATAGAACGAACAACCCTTGGTATGATAAAGAATGTAAAATTTCTAGGAAATCCATTAGGGATGCTTCTAATGAGCCCTTAAAACTTGATAAGATCAATACGTACAAAGCCCTAATTAAAAGGAAAAAAAGATACTATATCAATAAAACGCAAGAGCAACTTTCACAACTATACAAGTTGGATCCTAAGAAGTTCTAGAGACCAATTCTAAAACACAATACTAAAGAAAATAGCAGGATTCCCTTAAGGGACTGGAATTCCTACCTTAAAAGTCTTTATGAGTTCCCTAATGCCATGAACACCATTCCTATTGTCCCTACAAAGGAAAAAGTTTTTTCTTTAGATGACATAGAGTTCGGGGTTAAGTGGCTCACAAATGGGAAAGCTAAGGACATTGAAGGCTACCAAGATGAAATTTTTAAAATCCAAGGGCCAATCCTTGTCCCTCACATACACAAGCTCGTTGATTTATCAATCAAGAAGGGCTTCCCTAAACCCTGGAGGTAAAGCCTCATTGTTCCTATTTTTAAAAATGGGGATATAAATATTCCGTCTAATTATAGGACCATAATGATTAGCCCGATTTTAGGCAAGATTTATGGAATTATGCTGGAAAAGAAGATTAGCCTTTGGCTAGAAAGTAACGGTAAAAGAGATAAAAGTCGGGTTGTGTTTAGCTGATATCATTCAATTGTGGACCATCTTGTTACCTTTAGGATCATTGCAGAGGAGTTTCGCAATACTAAAACCAATCTTTTTTGTTGTTTTGTTGACTTTAGAAAAACTTTTGACATGGTTCCTAGGAAAAAAACATTGGAATAGGTTGGAAGAGATAAAAGTGCCTCTCGAGCTGAGGGTTGCTACAATAAGGATGTATGTGAACGTTATTGCTAAGTTTAAAAACACTGAGGGTTGGTCAAAAGAGATTAACTGTAATATCAGAGTTAGAAGAATGCTTGGAAAAAGAAGGTTGTGTCAGCCCTACTCTCACTGGTATAGTCATCAATCTTCTCCTTTATGTCGATGATGTCGTTCTTATGGAAAGGAGTCCCCATGATCTTGAAAACCAACTAAGAATCCGCAAGGATTTTTTCTCCAATATGGGTATGACTATCAATACTGATAAGACTAAGGTCATGATTATTAAATCCAATAAGATCTCTTATGATACTTTTGTATATGACAACAACAACTTGGAGGAAGTGACTTCATACAAATATCTTGGAATTGATATTCACCACAAGTTCAATTGGAATTATAGCATTGAAAAAAGGATTATTGGGAGATTGAAATCTTATTACGGGCTTGAAAACAATTGTAAATCAATCGATCTTTGGAGTTGGGATAAGAAAAAACTCCTCTTTGAGACTCTTGTTGCACTTGTTATTCTTTATGGATGTGAAGTCTGGGGCTGTAGTATCTCTCATGAATCCTGGAGAAAGATAGAGGAAATACAAAATAATTTTATAACCTATAATCTCAAAATTAAAGGAAATACGCCCTATCCCATCCTCCTCTTAGAAACAAGCCTCTTCCCCATTGAGAGCATGGCTATGACTAGATACCTAATGTATAAGAAAAGGCTAAACAACATGAGAGACAAGAGGCTACCTAAAATTGCTTCAAAATCAAGTCATAACCACCATCGTCTCAAGCGAGGATGGCATAAAGATGCCCGGTCTCGGCTGAACTATTGGGGAATCATGGAAGAAACCATTTTGTAGAAAAAATATACTATTAAAAAAAAAAGTCAAATCAAAATTTAAAGAGAAAATGTTGTGTGATAAAGAGTTAGAGAGAAAAAAATTAAGGTATTATAAAAATGTAATCAACCCTAATCTAGAAGATCAAAATTATTTATCTGTTTTGCCAAGTGTAAAGAAAAAAATAAGCATTCCTAAGATAAGAACAAATACTCACGAGCTCCATAGTAAAAGTGGGTGTTGGTCAATTCTTAAAACACCATGAGATGAAAGAGTGTGTCACCTTTGTGACACTAAGAAGGTTGAAGATGAAAAACACTTTCTCTTAGATTGTCGAGCCTTTACATCTCATTTTCAAAATATTTATCACACTCCCAACCTTCCTAACATCTTAACTCAACAAAAGTATGGTGATCTTGGAAAGCCTCTCTTAATGTTTTTCGAGCACAGAAACAAAATTCTAAAGCATCACAAGTAATCACTTACCCTCTTAAGGTCTGATAGACCAATTCAATCTTAGTGGACGTTAATAATCATCATTATCATCAATATAAAAAAGTTTTTCGAGCACAGAAACAAAATTCTAAAGCATCACAAGTAATCACTTACCCTCTTAAGGTCTGATAGACCAATTCAATCTTAGTGGACGTTAATAATCATCATTATCATCAATATAAAAAAGTTTTAAAAATAATTATTTTGTATAATAAAATAAATATAAAAAACAAAATTAATAATAAAATATTTAAACTTTTTTAATAAAAAAAATATCAACATTGAATTTAAATTATATATATATAATTTAGTAAAAATGAAAATATCTCTTCATAAATCATCAACCTATTTTAATTGAATTTAAATTATATATATATAATATTTGGTAAGAATGGAAATATCTTTTTATAAATCATGAACCTATTTTAATTTGGTAAGAACTGAAATATTAAGTCAATTTATATTGGTGTAATAATTATCATCATTATTGATAATTAAATTATTATTATAAATAATTAAAAACAAAAAATTTAATGTAATAGAAAAAGCTTTAATGGTAAAAAACAAAATATACACATTATCAAAAAAAATTAAGCTCAATGACAACTATTCCCCGTAAATGACAACTATGAGTCCTGTCCAAATTTAAGACTATGACTCTGTCAAAATTTCAACTTGCAAAACATGTTCGCAGGTCCGCGACTAGTTTCAGGTTCACAAGTTATTATCTTTGGCTTCAGAAATAAGAAATATACAAATAATAATCTAGTATAAAAAAATAATAACTTTAATGATGGATTACAGTTTAACTTATTATTATCATTGAGTTCATAAATAAGTAATACAAATATAATAATTTAGTATAAAAAATAATAATTGCAGTGATGGATTACAGTTGTTCGTTGGTTCAGTGATGGATTACAGTTGTTGTCACAAAGCTCAGCAGAAGCCTCCAAAGCCTCCTCTGCTGCAGAAGAGCCAGATGCATCTATCCCATTTTGTTCATACTTAGGACAAAAAATGTGGTCCTCCAGAAATGCCAAGTTGTTACAAAGCTCGGCAGAAGCCTTCTCTGCTGCATCGACGGATCGTTCATGTCTTAGCTTCGTTTCCATTTACAACAACGTGATTGGCATGATCATAGTCGTAATAGGTCATGATTGGCATGATGTCACCAGGGTAATATGTCATCAGGGTAATAGTCAATTTCCCACTTCAATTGTATATGTCACAAGGGTAATAGTCAATCTCCTTCTCTTCCTCTGTCACATCCCATCCCAACACGAGTGTACCAGTGGCTTGTAGTCTTTTCATGGAAATTATTGGGAACGGGAATCGGCCTAGGGTTAACAACAACGTGATTGATTCTAAACTTATAAACTTACAAAATTAAAAATGATTTCGAAAATCCTTCTGATCAACTTTGATGGTACAAATTAAAATATACACATCATCAATCATCTAGAAAAGGTCAATAACAACTATTAAAGGTCAATAACAACTAACATCCCAACACGAGTGTACCAGGGTCTTGTAGGTACAAATTAAAATTTACACATCATCAATCATCTAGAAAAGGTCAATAACAACTATTTCTCGTAAATTTACGACTATGAGTCTGCCCAACTTCAGTGATGGATCTCATGGATTACAGTTGTTCGTTTCCATTGCCCAAATTTCAACTTGTAAAACATGGTGGCAGGTCGGTGAGTAGTTTGGTTTGTAGTAAGGGTGCCTCGCGGAAAACTCACGGACAAGTGTATATATATAGATAGATAGAGAGGTATATTTCATTCCTCCATACTCAACGACCTTCCCATTTAGTAAGCTCCTGCTTTAGTAATAACACTACAATATACCTATATATTTCCATCCCAGCTACTATAGAGCTTCCGGGTCTCCAAATATGGAGATACCTCCCCCGCAGGAAAAAGACCAGAGCCATGCTCTACCAAACGAAGGTCGCGGACAAACATCCCGGCAATTTAAGGGAATCCGACTGCGAGAATGGGGAAAGTGGGTATCAGAAATTCGAGTGCCGAAATCGAGGGAGAAGATATATCTTGGTTCCTACGAAACCGCCGAGCAGGCTGCCCGAGCATTCGACGCCGCAATGTATTGCCTTAGAGGGCCCAACTCCAAATTTAACTTTCCTGATTCTGTGCCCGCCATTCCGTCCGCGTTTTCTCTTTCCCGACGGCAAATTCAGGTTGCCTCCGCCAAGTATGCCTTGAACGAACTCCCTTCGACATCGCCCTTTCCTTACAATAATATCGACAATAATATTAAAGAGGAGCCCCCAGATCCCTCGAAGTCGTCTTCGGCATCCGACATGGAATTGTCGAGCGACGATCAGCAAAAGTCGGAGGAGTTGGCGTTTTGGAAATCTCTGTTTGAGAAACCTGATGGCGCTCAGTACCTGAATTTGGAAAAAATCCCGTCGATTGACGAAGCGTTGTCGTTGAATCTCATTCCGACATCGCAGGAAGAGGTCGACATCTCCGTGGAACCCATATGGAACTTTGAAGACAATTGAGTTTCTGGGACGTGGAGGTTGTCTTTTGGCACTGTGTTGCCCAGTACCTAGTATCGACATCTGTTTCAAACCTAACACTATCACGGCATAGCTGAATTGTCGCATCATTACCATTGTATATGACGTAATCCTTAGTGGGTAAGATATTTTATCCTAATCTTTTACCAATGCGCAAATTTGTGTGTTAGGACTTGTCGTCCTCTTCTGCCACTTGTAGAGCATTTCGAAGCGCCCATTTAGCTATAACATTTAGAAGTGTCCATTAGAGAAACCAGAGTGTCCACGTTTGGAAGGAACACTATTTGAGTTATAATCGAGCCTTCATTTAAGGAGTTGGCTATACGTTTTATTTTTCAGGTTTTTTTTTATAGGAATTGGTCTGTAGGTAATGTAAATTTGGATAAAATTTTTATTTTTTGTTATTTAAATTGTTTTTCTGAATGTATAAATAGATTCAGCTTGTTAAAAAAATTTTGGGGCATTCGGATTATACAAACTTAGCCATTCAAATCTACGGATTTAATCATTCAATACCGGATTCCATTCATCACCGGATTTTGGACAAAATCAAACAGAAAAAGTGACAAAAAACCCCAAAAGATAAAACTTTTAGACTACTGTTTCATTTAATATTTAATATCTGTAAAGTGTTTTCATTTAATATCTCTAAAGTGTTTTTTTATAAAAGACACTGACTGTCAAAAGGGAATGACAAATGTTATTCTTCTATTTTGGTATCGAATGAGATAAATTTATAGAAAAAACTTTTTAATTTAGGTGTCTAAAATAATATTTAGATAATATCTTATGTTGAAGTGATTAAAGGATAAAATAAAGATGAAGATGTGATTTTTTTTAATTGAAGAAATAAGAGCAAATCTCATAAAATTTATATTGAAATTAGAATATAGAAAATATTTATTAAAAGTTATTTTGTAAAATTGAAAATTTTAATAAAGTTAAAAAATATATATCTTAAAGTTTATTGGAAAATCTATTTATTTAATTTTTAAAATAGTATAATAAAAAATTAATAAATAATTATTTAAAGTAACATAATCCAATTTATATTAAATAGTTGGAATACATTATTTCCAAAATTTTTCTATTAGGTAAAATAAATAATTATCAAAATTAATAAAATTATATTTTTGTTAAAATTTTTAAATTTTAAAACAATAATTTCTCTATTATGTAAAATAAATCATTATCAAAACTAATATGTAAAATAAATGATTATCAAAACTAACAAAAATATATATTAGTTAAAAAAAATTAATTATAAAAGGAAAAAAACATGAATTATAAGAATTTTCAAATTAACATAATTTTAAAATCTCAATTCAGTAAACTTAATTATAATTTTTTTAATAAAAAATATGGTGATAAATATATATAAAGTATACAAATTTCATATATATAATTTAGTAAAATGTAAATTTATATTGGGTTAATGTGATAATAAGTAATAATACGATTTAAATGAAGTATATGTGAATAGATTAATTGTCAATGTATCTGAGTAGATTATTGATCAATGTCGAAAATAACTACTTATTATTAATGAAAAGTATTTTTTATATTGTTTTTTTTTAAATAATTATTTTGAATATTTTATTTTATTTAGTTTGTATTGGATATATAATAAAAATAAATAAATAATTTTAATTAATAAAATATTTAATTTTTTTATAATAATTATATAATTACTAGTTTTTTAATGTTATGGACACCATTCCTATTGTCTCTATACAGGATAAGTGTTTTCTTTAGATGACATAGATTTGGGGGTTAAGCTGCTTGTAAATGGGAAAGCTAAGGATATTGAATGCTACCAAGATGAAATTTTTAAAATCGGAGGATCTATCCTTATCTCTCACATACACAAGCTCTCTAATTTAGTAGTCAATTGAGGCTTCCCTAAACCTACTCAAAGCCTCATTATTCCTATTTTAAAAAATGGGGATAAAAACATTCCCTCTAATTATAGGACCATTATGATTACCCTGATTTTAGCCAAGCATTATGGAATTATTTTGGAAAATAATATTAGTCTTTGGCTAGAATGTCACACTAAAAGAGTCCAAGCCAAGTTTAGGAGATATCATTCAAATGTGGACCATCTTGTTACCTTTAGGATCATTGCAAAGGAGTGTTGCAATACAAAAACCAATCTTTTTTGTTGTTTTAATGGATTTAGAAAAGATTTTGACACAGTTGAAAAACCTTTGGAATAGGTTGGAAGAGATCAAAGTGCCTTTCGAGTTGAGGGTTTATGCAATAAGGTTGTATGATAATGCAAGGTTTTCCCTTGTACCCTACCCTTTTTGGCATATACATTAACAAGTTAGAAGATTGTCTGGAAGAAGCAGGTTGTGTCAACCCTACTCTCACTGGTATAGTCATCAATATTCTCCTTTATCTCGATGATATCATTCTTATGGTGCAGAGTCTCGACGATCTTGAAAACCAACTAAGAATCCTCAAAGAATTTTTCTCCAATATGGGTATGACTATTAATACTGAGAAGAAGAAGGTCATGATCATTAAATCCAATAAGATCACTTATGACAACTTTGTATATGACAAAAAAAACTTGGAGGAAGTGACTTCATACAAATATCTTGGAATCGATATTCACCACAAGCTCAACTGGAATTATAGCATTGAGAAAATGATTATTGGGGATGGAAAACATATTATGTGCTTGAAAACAATTGTAAATCAGTCGATCTTTGGATATGGGATAATAAAAAACTCCTCTTTGAGACTCTTATTACACATGTTATTCTTTATGGATGTGAAGTATGGGGATGTAGTATCTCTAGTAAACTCCTCTTTGAGACTCTTGTTACAGATGTTATTATTTATGTATGTGAAGTCTGGGGACATAGTATCTCTAGTGAATCCTAAAGAAACATAGAGCAAATAAAAAATAATTTTATAACCTATAATCTCAAAATTAAAGGACATACGCCCTAGCACATCCTCCTCTTAGAGGAAAACCTTTCCCCCATTGAGAGAACAACTATGAATAGGTACTTAATGTATAAGAAAATTTAAACAAGATGGAAGATAAGAGGTGTCCTAAAATTGCTTCAAAATCCATTCGTAACCACCATCAACTCAAGAGAGGATGGCATAAAGATGGTCAGTCTCAGCTAAGCTATTGGGAAATCATGGAAGAAACCATTTTGGAGAATAAGGATACTATTAAAAATATCATCCATTCAAAATTTAAGGAGAAAATGTCGTCTAATAAAGAGTTAGAGGGAAAAAAATTCAAGTTATTATAAGGATATAATCAACCCCAATCTAGAAGATCAAAAGTATCTCTCTCTTTTGACAAGTGTAAAGAAAAAAAAAAACATTGCTAAGATAACAAAAAATTCCCACAAGCTCCATAGTGAAAATGGGGGTTGGTCAATTCCTAAAACACTATGGGATGAAAGAGTCTGTCACTTTGTGACAGTAAGAAATTTGAAGATGAGAAACACTTTATCTTAAATTGTCCACCCTATACCCACATTAGATCTCAATTTCAAAAAATATTTGTCCGAGTACCAACCTTCCTAACCTTCTAACTCAACAAAACTATGGTGATCTTGGAAAGGTCTGCAAGTAATCCTTTACCCTCTTAAGATGTGATAGACCAATTATGTCTCAGTGGACTTTAATCATCATCATGATCATAAAATTGAAAAAAAAACTATTTTATAAATATATTTTCAAATTAAATAAAAAAATAAAATACACACAAATATTTGAATAAAAAAATTGCTTTTTATTACTAAAATTGAATAGCCTATTACTTTTTTATCTTTAAAAAAATCAATTTTTAATTAAAAATATAAAACTAATTTTAAAACATATTGATATTATATATTTAACTTCCTAAGAAATAAATCTAGTTTTAAAAAAATAAAAAATCCACTTTAAAATATGAATAATGGAGAATTTTAACTTTGAAAAAATATAGAACCAAGTTAAGTTTAAGAAATCATTTACTATATTAAAAATTGAAAAAAAAAAGTTTTGAATAATCAAATGCTAAGTGTGAGTCACTTGTAGGAAAAAAAAAAAAAAAAAGGAGTTTTTTTTTAAGTTATTAATGACATTGTTGTTTAAATGTTTTATGTTTTTGTTTTTCTTGTCTAATTCTTCAACATAAATCCATACTAAATTAGAATTTTATGTTGTTTAAATTGCATTTTTAAATACAGAAATGAATTCAATGTATTGAATATTCCTTAATTAACCTCAAAATCTATAACTCAAAAAATATAACCGAAAAAAAAAAAATAATATAAAGCACATGGATTAACTTCCACAGCTAATTACAACTATATCCTAGGTTCAGAATCATAAAACCTGTCCGTCCCAAGGTACATGGAATAGATCTTTATTCCATTGAGAATTTATCATTATGAACGGACATGTCATTCTTGGAAATTGACCCAAATAAAAATAATAATAAACATATTTCCCATAAATCTATGAACCAAACCTAAAGATTTACGGTATGAGATATGACTATCCATAACATGTTATTCTGAGTTTCGCATTGATCGAAGTTCCATGCATTTAATAACTTTATCCCACGGGTTTTATCCCATTTTAAATTAATCCAGATGCTTAGAAAATTGATCAGAATTCTAAAGTTTTATCAAAAAACCTACTGAAAAAATAACTCCAAGAAAAAGATTACTCTCCAATTAACCCTCGCGATTAGAGATACAGTGGTTTAGAAGAAACCGGTGGTAGAAAGCGTGCGGGGAAGGTATTCGACTATATAGCTGATAATGTCATATATAAAACAAAAGCCATTTATGGATTGCATAAAATCTTCCAAATAGAAAATCCGCGGATATTCGGACAGCACGCGCTTCTAAAAGATAGATAGATAAAGCGGCCCCCATAATAATTTGTGACTTAGTAAATGACGAATCTTCCAAAACACATAGAGTGGACCTCTATTTCACAAAGATTCTACCCTTCTACTATATAGCGGACAAGGCATTAGACTAGATAACCGAAATGTCATATATAAAACAAAAGCCTTGTCTGGCTATTGGATAAAATCTTCCGAATACACAATCCGGCGATATTCGAACAGTACGCGCTTCGGAAAGAAAAACGATAGATATATTAAGCGCCCCCCATACCGACCCACAAACAAAATGTCGGCGACAAAACATGGGAAAAAATCGAATCGATCGTTAGGTTGACGGAGATTTCATGGTTGTACCGAATTAAATTTGTACTCGTCCAGGCCCTGCCGAAGGGTTTAGGTCCGTCCCACAAGTGTTAACTATAAATTATTTTATTTTAAATCTAGACGGTAAAGTTTTTGTATTTTTTAAATCTCTGGTCAATATTAGTTTCACAGGGACAGCTCACTTACTGGGTCTTGGTTTTGTTATATTTGTCAATGCGGAAATACAAATTAACATAATATAATCAATAAGAATGCAAACAAGAAACACAATAATTTACTTGGTTCATCCAAAAGTTGGGCTACGTCCACCAAGCATAGGTATCGGTTGTCTTATTATTCAGCTAATGGAGATTACAGTAGGCTCACACTCCTCACTCTCATATCATACATCAATTTATAACAATGTACATTAGAAACTGATTATTAAATGTAAACTCATCCATATTCTAACTTGGTCGTATTGGTTACAAATTATAGGATCTGGAATCCTATTCATGGAAGAATTCATTGTCACCGTTTCCAACAATCTCCACCTTGACAACAATTAACCTGATACCTTGCTCCTCCTTTTGTTTATCACATTTTCTGCAAGCCAAGAGAATCCAAGCACCATCGTAGCTTCTCTAACAATACTTGTTTTGTGAACATGTCTGCGCAGTTCTCTTTTGTATGCACTTTCTCAAGAGAGACTCCACCTTCATCAATGACCTGTGTTACAAAATGGTACTTGATAGGTATATGTTTTGTTTTACTGTGGTAAGATGGATTCTTAGCCAAGTGAATAGCACTTTGACTATCACAAATTAACTTTACTTTGTCCTGCATCCTTCCAAACTCACCAAACAAACATTTCAACAAACTGCCTCTTTGCAAGCATGTGAAGCATATACATAATCTGCTTCTGTAGTGAATAAAGAAACAATGTTTTGTAGCTTTGACATCCAACTAATAGCTCCACCTGTAAGAGTAAGACATACCCTGAAGTCGACCTTCTCTTGTCCATATCACCTGGAAAATCAGAATCAACATATCCACAGACTAACTCACGACCACTATTATAGGTGATACAGTAATCACTTGTGCCCCTTAGATACCGAAGCACCCATTGCTTCCCAGTGCTCTTTACCTGGATTTTCCATATACCTGCTGACAACGCCAACTACATGTGAAATGACTAGCCTTGTACTAATCATCGCATACATTAGACTCCCTACTGCATTAGCATATGGTATTCGAAACATATATTCCTTTTCTTCTTTTGTACTAGGATATAAACTTGAAGAAAGCTTAAAATGGAAATCCAAAGGGACTAAAACTGGTTTCACATCGTTCATACCAAACCTCAATAGTATATTCTCAACATAATTCTGTTGTGACAACCAAAGCTTACCATTCCTCCTGTCTCTGAATATCTCCATGCCCAAAATCTGCCTTGCTGCTCCTAGATCTTTCATATCGAACGTCCTAGCCATCTGAGCCTTTAACCTGTTGATCTCAATTATTCTTTTTCTTGCTAAAAGCATATCATCAACATACAATACTAAGATAATGAATATGTCATTATTCAATTTCTTTAAGTAGACACAATGATCATACTCACTCCTTGTATAATTCTAGCTCACCATGAAAGAGTCAAATTTCTTGTACCATTGTCTGGGTGACTGCCTCAAACCATACAATGATTTCTTGAGCCTGCAAACAAAATTCTTGCTGCAATTCTGAACGAACCCTTCCGGTTGTTCCACGTAAATTTCTTCATCCAAATCTCCATGTAAGAAAACAATCTTAACATCTAGTTGCTCCAACTCCAAATCAGGCAATGCAACTAATGCTAACACAATTCGAATTGAAACAGTCTTTACAACTGTTGAAAAAACCTCGTGAAAGTCAATACCTTCTTTCTGAGAATATCATTTCGCAACCAACGTTTCTTTGTACGTTTCCACCTTATCATCAACACCCTTATTCAACTTGTATACCCACTTGCAACCTACAGTTTTCCTATCTCTTGGAAGTTCTACCAGATCCCATGTAGCATTCCTCTCTAATGCCTTCATTTCATCCTTCATCGCTTCTTTCCATTTATCACTATTTGAACTCTTCACAGCTTCCTGATAGCATGAAGGTTCATCATCATTAGTACTTAAAGAAACTGATGAAACAAAATCATCATACCTTCTTGGAGGATTTCTGACCCATGTAGACCTCCTTAGGGAAGTTTGTGGCTCATCCACAATCTTTTGACTGACATCATCAACCATGTATTCTTCTGGTGTAGGAGGCTCTTCATGAACATCTTCTGAAACTTGTTCATGTATTTCAAACTGAATTTGTTGATACTTTGGTGTTTCTTCCTGTTTCATTTGAACATATTCATTTGATTTGATGAGGGATGATTCATCAAATATTACATCTCTGTTAATGGTGCTCTTGTGGGCAGTAGGATCCCACAACCTATACCCCTTAATACAATCACCATATTCAACAAAAATAAGTCTTTTTGACTTTGGATCTAATTTTGAACGTTGATGTTTCGGAATTAGAGCATAGGCATCACAACCAAAAAATTTAAGATTAGAATAATTACAAGGATGAATTGTCCATACCTCTTTAGGAATTTTGCATTCTATTGCTGTTGATGGTGATTGATTCACCAGATAACAAGTTGTAGATACAGCTTCCGCCCACAGATCCTACTGCAAGTTGGTGTTACTTAGCATACTCCTTGCTCTCTCTAGAAGATTCATGTTCATGCGTTCAACAACTCCATTTTGTTGAGGAGTATAGGCAGTGGTTTTATGAAATATCCCTGATCCGGATGATCAAGATATTTGCTGCGATCTTACTGCTCTAACATGCAAATCTGATACACTGGGGGTTTCTGGATGCATTTTAGGGTTTGATGTAGATGATCTTTGTTTAAAGTGTTTGCATGTCAGTTATTATGGTTGCATGTAGGTTATTATAGTTGCATGTAGCATAACAAAGGTATTACAATCATAAAATGACGCACGCAATAGCAGATAAGGCCAATAACTCAATATGATGAATAATAACAGTGCATGCGGGGGAATACAAATCGCCTACTGAAATATATCAACTAAACGTCAGTCAGATCTCAGGGATCTGTACTGGAATACAATCAAATGACAAAGA
>ML782154.1:1152909-1179589 GCA_009831015.1 Picea engelmannii | reverse complement strand
TACCCAATGAAAGTAGATTCAATTTTAAAAATGTTGGTATCAATTCTCAAACTAAATTATGAGTATTTGTAGGAGTCCGCTACCTCCAAAGATGAAGTAAGATGGAGAGAATTTGCAGTTTCCTGCAAACAGTCCCATTTTCAGGTTTTCGGCCGAAATATTCTTTCGGCCGAAACCTAGTTTTTAACAGAATCCATTAAAAATAAACGTTTCGGCTGAAAATTATTTCGGCCGAAAATTATTTCGGCCGAAATATTCTTACCACGGGAAAATAATTCATCCAAAAAACATTTTACACGAATTTTGAGGGCACCGCTAAATTTGACGTGAAAATTTTCAGCCGAAAAAAATTTCGGTCGAAAGTAACATTTGTTCGGCCGAAAAATTGCTGCTAGAAATTTTGGAGACCCGATTGTCACGAAAGTGTTACCCAGATTCATGATTTTACCCTTAAACCAAAACTAATTTCCTATTTTTTTCTCTAAATTATCCTTTCCATGAACCCTCCATTAGTTGTTGAGTGTTCTAGAGCCCAGTCATTGAATTCATGTAAGAGATTTGGTGTGAGAGTCACTTCCATAGTTATTGAGAGAATGGGGGTTGAGTACAATCAACTTGGGGAATAATGCAAGTCAATCAAGAAAAAAAATAAGAGGAAATGAGTATGGGGAAGGGACCTGTTTTTACACATTTACGTTTTTCATAGAGAACTATTTTTACACGGATTTTTATGGCTAGTAGTGGAGTTCTGAGTGTGAGATATTGTAGGAATTTTTTGTGGACATGTTTGGCTACTTTCTTGGAGCTATAATTTCATGAATAAAGAGGTTGTGTGTGTAGGATCCATGAGTTGTTCGAAATTTGTCCAAGAAGCATGTGCTTTGGCCACTGGGAAAAATAATGTTGCAACTATGAAATTTTTGAAGTCCCAACAAGAATAATTCATTTCCAACCTATGCTAGAAGCCCTGGAGGGGAGTGGAAATGCCTGAGGGACTATGAGAAGTGAAGGGGAATTCCATCTCTTGGATTGTGAAAGATGAGGGGAAGAGTGTTGATTATTGAAAGGGGAACATTAGCCAGCCTTAGGGACTAGTGTCTCTTGTGGATTCATAGCCCCAGCTGGGGGGTGTCTTGTTGTTGAGAACTGGAGGAACAAGACTATGATTGGGAGGAACGTTCTCCTCTGCAATATTTTGCACATTTATTTATGATAAGTGTTCTAATGTGATGCGTTTATTCATGTTAATTGATGATACAATTGTTGTGCAATTTACTCGGAGTTATATTTGATTATTATTGCTTTTTGTGAGTAGAATGATGCATTTAAATCCATGTTTATGTGGTTGAATGATGTTGTATGTTATTTACTTGTTCTATGCACAATTAATTAGTTATATTTACATTTTTGGGAAGCATAGACAATTACATATGAATGAATGTCATGCTGAGTATTATTTTATGCATATAGATTTAGTAACACAAATTTTTAATGGGATCAATTGAAGTAGGTTAAGAAGCTTGATGAGAAGAGAATTTATTAGAAACAGTTGAAGAAATACTTTCAATAATAGTGCTTGTTAGAACAATATTACGAGAATAAGATGCAAGAGTTATTTGAACTAAAACTTGGGAACTTGGCCATGGATGAATATGAGAGAAATTTCTTGGAATTTCTCAGGTACGTGAGCTTCATCACAGATGAGAAGGTAAAAATTCATAGGTTCCTCAGTGGAATTCCATCCTTTTTCAAGTATAAAATTTAGTTTTATGAGCCCAAGAGTTTATAAGAAGCCATAAGAAAGGCCAAATATTTGTATGAGTAGAATAGAGGAAAGCCAACTTTCCAAAGGGTCTGGGATGAAAAGAAGAAAGGAAATATGGATGAAATCAGGAAAGGATTCAAGCCATATTTCATTAGAAATAGATATCAATCAGATCAACAAGGGAAACCATCTCAAGGTGATCATAAAATGACAGAGTCCTTGGGAAAGAGGCCAAGGAAGTATCCCATAAATTGTTGGGGATGTGAAGGAGATCACATGTATAAGAATTTTCCTCACTGAGGAGATAAGATGAATATTTTACATAGCGTCAAGAAGGAGGAGACAATAAAGGATGTGGTAAAAATCATGCCAAGGATCTATGTAGCCTTGGACAATAGAAAATTATTCTATCAATCCCACATCATTGAAGTGGAAGGTAAGATTGATAATCATCCCATAGTTATTTAATTGATTCTGGAGTTAGTCATAGCTATATAGATCCAAAGATAATTGAAATATTGAATAAAAATAAGCATGCAAATTCTTGGTTAGTTTAGCTAGCTACTGGAACCAAGAGAATAATTAATGAGCTTGTTAAACAATGACCTATAAATATGAATGGAAATAACACTAAGGAAGATTTGAACATCATACCACTTGGGTTTTATGACTGCTTAATTGGTATGGATTGACTAGAAAATCATCATGCTATTTTATATTACTATAACAAGGTTTTCACATGTCTTGATGAAGAAGGTAATTCAAATATAATGCAAGGTATTCCAAGGCCTATATATGTCTAAGTGATTTCAACATTGCAACTGAAAAGAAGTATTAGAAAAAGGTGCCAAGTATATGCAACCCATATGGAAGAGACAATAACGAATAAGTGTTAAGAACCAAATATCAATATAGCATAGAAAAACCTCAGAAAAAGTACTCAACGCCTTGAAAAAGAGATAATTTCATATAATAAGCCTCTTCGATGGGACAACCTCCTTTTACCCCACTTAAATGTTCAAGTACAAGATGATTCCAAATGAAAATGTCTCCTTGGTATATATAGGAGACTAGGAGATATAATTACAACTAATGGAATAAAGCCGAGATAAATAAAATAACATTACTAATGTAATATGACCCAATTAAGGGGTAATGAGCCAATATTAGGGCTTAACATGCCCCTCCCCTTGAGACAAGTGTTGTCCACAATGCTTGAGTAACTCTGGATGCTTCTGTATAAAAGATTCATCTTCCCAAGTGGAATCTTCAGCCTACAGTTTCCTCCATTTAATGAGATACTCTGAAATGGATCCATTCCTCAGCTGGCAAATTCTTGTGTCAGTGATGGCTTCAGGCTCCAATATGATTTTTCCTTCCTCGTCAATTTCTGGCAATATAGTTTGAACTGGGATCTTGTCGCCTATAACCTTCTTTAAGCATGAAACATGGAAAACTGGGTGTACTTGTGAGGATGCAGGCAACTCCAATTTGTATGCAATAGTACCAATCTTTTGCAACACCTTATAAGGGCCATAGTACTTTGGTGATAATTTATTATCCTTCTTGGCTTTCTTGAGGGACATCTGTTTGTATGGTTGTAGTCTTAAAAACACCCAATCCCCTACTTCAAAACTTCTTTCACTACGATGTTGATCTGCTTGTTGTTTCATGCGATTGTGTGCCATGGTCAAGATATCCTTTAAGATTTGGAGAACTTGTTGTTAATGCTCGATGTGATCTTCCACTGCTTGAACCTTAGAATTTTCTTTTAGAGAAGAACTGATTCGGATTATTTTCGACACTAAATGAGATCAGAGATATAATAAGGAAATGCACAGAGATATCACAGATATTCAATAATATAACAAAAATGTATCAGAGATGCAACCATAAACACAGATATATAGTAATACAAAATTTCTATTAATGAAAAAAATGTACAGAGACTGTAAAAATATAGATTGAAAGACTCGCTAGAATGGTGGTAGCTTATCTCTGAGAAGAGATGTGACAGCTACTCGCATTCGCAAGAAGATTATTACAATGAGGCTCTGAAGGCCTTTTTACAATAAACAGGAATGCCAAAAACCCTAGACATCAAAAGACCTAACCCTAGGAGATGAAGTTGTAAATCCTAACCTTGTACAATATCTACTGCAAACAAATATTCAGAAAAGAATATAAAAGATACAATAGAAAATACAAACATTACACAAATATTTTTCCCCTGGAAACCCAAACCAAGAAAACCAACATATTATATATTCATTTATTGTGTTACAATGTTTACAATACAAAATACATATAGGATCCAGCGACATCCAAAACCCTAACCCAATGACCTGGATTAGTCCAAAACCCTAATTCCTTAATCAAAAATAGAAAAACCATCGGCAAAGAAACCATGTACTGAAAAACCACCTAAATATAATGTGGTCCCGAAAATACGGTCCCGATGCGAAAAAAAAAAATTGGGGGCGCTGCCCACGAACCCCCGCGCGGGGGGCTCCGCCCCCCTGCACCCCCCTGCGTACCTAGCGCAAATGATTAGACACTACTACTCGTGCAAAGAATATAACACATACCCAACATTCTCCCACTTGTTGTTTTATTTGCACACAGGGGGTTACAGGGTTACATAGTCAACAATCCAGAGCAGCAATGCCCATGGATCCTCTACACCAAGAGAAATTCTCAGTGCTCACAGATTCTGTTAATGAATATACAACATTATTCAAAGTGTCCACCTTCATCAGTGATACTTTCTTTTCTTCAATCATGTCTCTCACAAAGTGATATTGAACATCAATGTGCTTTGTCTTTAAATGATAAGCAGGGTTCTTCGCCAGAAAAATTGCACTCTGACTGTCACACTCTATCCTTACAGCTTGTTGTACCAACCCAATACCTGAACACAATATTTGTAACCATACTTCTTCCTTACTTGCATGAGTGGCTGCCATGTATTCAGATTCTGTAGTTGAAAGTGCCACTAAACCCTGTCTTTTGCTCATCCAACTTATTGCTCCTCAAAACAGGTTAAACACATACCCTCTTGTAGATCTCCTACGATCCAAATCTCCAGCCCAGTCTGCATCCACAAAGCCATGTATATCGACCACTATGTTCAATACTGGTCTTCCTTCGTAGCACAATCCATAGCTAGCAGTGCCACGCAAATACCTGAAAACCCTTTTTACTATTGCCCAATGCTCCTTCTGTGGTTTTGACATATACCTGCTCAAAACTCCCAATACATGTGCAACGTCTGGTCTAGTACAGACCATTTCATACATCAAACTGCCAACTGCACTCACATATGGAGCATGAGACATGTCCTCCTCTTATTCATGTGTCTTGGGACACTGATCCACAACTAACTTTACACCAACAGGAATAGGAACCTTGACCGGTTTACATTCCTGCATATTAAACCTCTGCAATATTGTCTTGACATATTTTATCTGATTTAACTAGAGTTTCCTCTTTTTTCGATCTCTTTTAATTTCCATGCCCAAAATGAAATTTGAAGAACCAATATCCTTCATGTCGAATTTAGAGGACAAATGACCCTTAATGACCCTACACCTCCTCCAGATTTGATGGCTGCGAAGGATGTGTCTTCTCCCAAACATATCCAATGGTCCAAATCCAAACTTGATCCCACGGTGGAAATTGTTCCCGAATACGAAAGGGATAGTCACAATCCTTCAATCCTTTATTAAGGATCTCAGACATTTTAACTTCTACGCAGACTCTGCAACACCATTTCTCTTGATCTTTTCAATTTCCAATTCATAATCGATCTCAACCATGAGACTCTGACTAAAAGACCTTACCCATACCATCCTGGTATTTCAACTAGTAACTCTGATACCAATATCTAACATACCTGACCACCCATAGGTTAGGCTACACCACTTAATCTGACTAGAATACACCCAACCACTAGCAGGAAGGGCATGTTGCAATCTGAAGACTCAATTCGTTGATCTTATCTCTAAATCAAAGGAATGTTCAACAATGTCAGAGGCATGAAAATTGCATGCATTAATCAACATCCATGCTACAATATAAAATCAGTAAACAATTGTTCCATGCAAAACCATTAACCAACAAACATGCACATTAAAAATACATATCTTAGAGATAATTAAATACATAGCGGAAATAAAAATTATACATAAAACATATGACAATGAGCACTTATCTTTTCAAGTAAAGATTCACCAACTGGCTGTAGACCAAGGACATTCCTCCCAACAATAGACAATGTTGTTCTTTTACTCTGAACAATAGGTCATCCTCGAGCTAGGGATATGAATCCACAAGGATGAGTCCTATGCCAAGTCTAAACACACAACAGTTGGCTAAGTAGCTCTAAGGTTTCCCAACCTCACAACAAAACCTGAATTTCCAACTTGAATAAATTGAGCATAAGAATATTAGGACAAGAAGATTGGCGGAGAAGGCCTCAAGCCATATTTATCAACATTGTATTCATATTAATGATACAAATATATAATACAATAATGAAACCACCTCAATTGTTCTTACATAGACACCTCATCAGGATATAAGGTAGGAGGAGGAAATATAGGAATCTAGAAACACACTTAGGATAACAACTATATCCTAGCATGTGAAATATACAAAGGTGGTATACTATGACTTAATGATTGTATATGAGAAAGAGGCTAACATTCCCCCCCTCAATCATAATTCCAAACAACAATACCAACAAAGCAGGTGCATAAGTTGGTATATCTCCATGTCTTCATGTTGAAACTCTTAAGCTAAGCCACAATGAAGAACTGCCTGAAAAACTGCCAATTTGGATGTTGAATTTGTTCATCTGAAATGAACTAGAAGAGAGTTAAGATATGGAAGTGAACAACTGCAATATCTAAACATTCCCTGATTGCTTGACAATTCGATCATTTTGCCAAGTATTTGAGCTAGAATAATTTGATGTCTTCTGCTAATTGGTGAACATGTAGTATCACCACTCTACTATCATTGTATCACTGATGTGCTCTCTGAATCTGTGGTTTGGGATGACTACTAACCAATTGATTCCATGCATCGAATGGTTTTTGGATAACCACTAACCAATATTGACACTTTTATGTGTCCAACAACATCCCAATGTATGATTCAATATTGAACAATCATTCTGCCAAAGTCTGTCATCTAAAGACCACAATTTCCCATTTGGAAAATTTCATACCCATCTGGCATATTTATTGTTTGTTGTTATCGAAACTTTATGTCTAACAACCATCTTCAATGCCATCATCAATTTCATCATCAATTCCTCCCTTTGTCAGCTAAAAGGAGAGACCATAAGTGGTTTCATGAACCATCGTCACTGGGATTTTGAACTCCCCCCCTTAAGGTGTATGAGAATTACATCATTGTACTCCCCCCTTCTATGCTCAAGACAATACCATACTTCTTCCATTTGAATACAACACAAACTGGGCATGAGGAAAAAACCACATGTTATCTCATCCCGTGAGGGACATGCTCGAAAGCTACGCCATAAGGGGACCACTTATGTGAGGTACGAAAATGTTATGTGCTAGAAGATTGGTCTTTAATCTATATTGAATTATACGGTAAGACTTATATAATCACTTGGTTGTTGATGACCATTTCCAAGGATCAAGCGACTCATAGTGAATCTTCAATCTTGCAGGTTTCTTCATTGTTGAACATCTGTCTGAAGAATGGTTATGCTTGCCACCATGTTGACAAGGATGGATATCAAAACATTGATTCTCCATGTGATCCAGATTTTATGAGAAGAACGAAATGAATATAGATTATTAAAAGGTCTTAACATAAAATAACAGAGATACAGTAAAACTGGTTTTCTATTCAATAACTAAATAAGCTGAAACTGTAAAATGCAGCGGAAACAAGCTTGCTGGAATGGTGGCGGCTTATCTCTAAGAAGAGAAGTGACGGATGCTCGCATTTGCAAGAAGAAGATTACAATGAGGCTCTGAAGGAATTTTTACAATAAACAAGAATGCCAAAAACCCTAGACATCCAAAAACCTAACCCTAGGAGATGAAGCGCCAAAAGTCATGTGGGCCCCGTTTGGGTAAGTTAGTACATCAACTTCCCGGGGGTGTAACTTTTGCATACAATCCTTGTTTTAGGCATGTGATAGCCCGTTGGAAAGGTATCATCGAGAATATTAATTTTGGGGGATCAATCATGATTTTGAAAATCATTGAGGAAATCGATCCCGAAAAACATTCATTTAGGCCTTCAAAATGGCCCCGGAAGTTAAAACTACTAAAAATAGTAAATTGCCAAAATTGTCAAAAAACTATTTTGAGCCAGTTGGAAAAGGTGGGTAGCCACCGATATCCATATGGATCAATACTCCTTCCTTAGGAAGCAATGGTCTCCATTGCGTTGAGGTACCCCATCAGATGAGGAAATTTCTGTTGAATTTGGTTCTGGGTGAGCCACTTGCCTTGGTGTAGGAGCTGCCTTGCTTTGAGGACTCGATAAAGTTGGATCCTTTGTTGTCGAGTGCCCTTGATCTGTGTGTCCACAATCTAATCGTTGGATGCTTGTTGTATGCAGTTAGGGTTGAGGTCTATTTGTGTCAGTTGTTCTGCTACTTCTGAAGTGTCCAATAATGGTGGGAAATAAGGGCGAAGGAGATCCACGTTGAACATTGGGTGTAGGCCAAGGAAGGGAGGAATGTTGAGCTCAAAAGAATTATCCTCCACGGCCTTGGTGATAGTGTACGGCCCATAACAGAGTGGGCGAAGATTCTGATGGGGTCCTGTAAGACGTTCTTTTTGCAAGTGCAACCAAACTTTGTCGCCCACCTGAAACTTATGTGGCACTCGATGTTGATCATGGTGTTGTTTGTACTTGTCATTGGACTTCTGTAAGATATCCTGAACTTGTTGGCGGATGTGATGGATCCTCTCAATGAACTGGGTGGCTTTGTCAGCTTCAGTTGGAGCAGGAGATGAGTCGGTCGAGGTGACCGTAAGGGGAAGTGCAACATCTATGGGACCCAATGATTGGAATCCCAACCCCACCTAAAAGGTGTTGTGGCCGGTTGAGCTATGCAGGGCTCAGTTGTAGCTATGTTGGACATAGGGAAGGCTCTCATCCCATGTGCGAGGGTGCTTTGAATTATACATGTGAAGGATATGCACGATCATTCGATTTACAACCTCGGTTTGGCCATCTGTCTAGGGGTGGAAGGGCGTGGATTTGGTGAGCTTGGTTTCCAACAATGATCAGAGGCTTGACCAGAATGTGATGAGAAATTGACTATCTCGATATGAGACAATGGTTTGTGGGATTCCAAAATGTACCCAAACATGTTCAAAGAAGAGCTTGGTAGTGGCATCTGTTGTGATGCACTTCTTGCAGGAAACCATAATCGCCATCTTAGAAAAGGGATCAACAACCACAAAAACACTGTCATTTCCCCGCTTGGTGGATGGGAGGCCCGACATGTAGTCCATTGAGATGGATTCCCATGGCCTGTCAGGAGTAGGAAGAGGGGTGTACAGGCCTTGTTTCTTAGTGGTCGGTTTGGAAATAATGCAGGCAGTGCAGGACCTGATATACTTATTGACCTCCTGTCGAAGTTTTGGCCAGTAGAAATGTTTTTGTAGCATCGCCACTGTCTTTTCGACGCCAAAGTGTCCTACCACCCAAATGTAGTGGGATTCCCATATCATCTTTGCTCGCTCACTTGATGGAACATAGATATGGCCCAAACAACACAACAACCCATCCTGAAGATGGAAATTATCGACAATTGCATTAGCACCCAACATTTGGTAGGTGGTGGCGAAGTCAGGGTCTGTCTCATAGAGTTGGGGCCATCTAGGTGTCTCATGGCCACAAGAGTCTAGCACCATGGTGAATAACGCAACTGTCGGTCTGCTGAGGAAATCAACAACACAATTGGTGCTTCCTGTTTTATACTTGATTTTGAGGTGGAATTGTTGCAAGTATGTGGACCACTTTTGATGGCGGTCATTCTACAATTTTCCTTGTGTCTACATGAACTGCAATGGCTTATGATCAATGTGGATGATTGTCTCCTTCCCAAGAATGTAATGTCTCCACTGGCAATAGGCTTGTACAATGGAGTACATTTCTTTGTCGTAAGTAGCGTACTGCAAACAATATCTGACAGTGTCTCACTATGATAGGCCACGGGGTGGCCGTGCTGAGTGAGAACGACGCCCACAACATAGTCTGAAGCATATGTCTCTATTTCAAAGGGATGTTGCAGGTCTGGTAGTGAAAGTACTGGGGTTGAGCACAAGCGCTACTTCAAATCATCAAACTCTTGTTGTTGGGACCGGCCCCATGCAAATTTCACCTTACCACCGCCCCTGTTTATTTGGCTAAGGGCCCACGCAATATGGGAGAATCCCAACATGAACCTGCGGTATAAATTGGCAAGGCCCAAGAAGTTGTGAAGCTCAATGAGTGTTGTTGGGGCTGGCCAGTCACGGATGACTTGGATCTTGGCTATATCCACATGTATGCCATGCTTATCAATGATGTAGCCCAGGTAATGGACCATGTCCATGCCGAAGGACATTTTTGCAAGTTTGCATATAGCTTGTGTTGTCGGAGGGTGTATAGAACTTGCTGGATATGCTGCAAATGTTCGACCCAAGTCTTTCTGTAAATTAGAATGTCATCCAGATACACCACTACAAAAGTATTGCTGAATGGTCGCAGGATATCGTCCATCATCCTCATGAAAGTGGCTGGAGAATTTTTCAAACCAAAAGGCATGACCAACCATTCAAAAAGGCCTTCCTTTGAATTGAAGCTAGTCTTCCATACATCTGTCTATTCTATCGGGACCTAGTGGTAGCCAGACTTCAGATCAATCTTACTAAAGTATTTGCCCCCCATGAGTTGATCAAGGAGGTCGTCGATTTGGGGAATTGGGTACCAGTTTCTGACTGTGATTTTATTCAGAGCCCGATAATCAATACAGAGTTTCCAGGTTCCATATTTCTTCTGTACAAACACTATTGGGCTTCCACAAGGTGATGAGCTGGGATGGATGTTCCCTTTATGGAGCATTTCTTGGATCTGTCACTTGATCTCCTCATTCTCTAACAAAGAGCGGCGATAGAATGGCCCATTGGGCAGCAATGCGTCAGGGATAAGATGGATGGGGTGCTTGACCTGGCAGTGCAGAGGTACCCCTGTAGGTGAGGAGAAGATATTCAAGTATACTTCCACAACCTTATCTGCTTGCTTCTGCTGTGTGGAGAGGTCATCCTTAAAGACCCTGGATGTGGCTATGATATTTTGCTTATTCTGAGAGAGAATCATGAAGAAGACAAACTTCCCCATCAGAGAGATGACCTTCCTGCATTGCTTAGTAGAGATCAAGGAAATAACACTAGGTGGGACTGCCTCAGGTATCCTGTACAATTTCCTGTTCAAAGTAGTAATAACACTACGAGGCCTAGACTCATATACAACATGATGTTTCCATAAATAAGGTTGGCCCAAAGAAAATCACAAACTTCAAGAGGAGCAACATCACATAATACCTCATCTTTGAAGGGCATGATGTCATACGACAGTCGACACTATTGGTTGACGTAAAGATCACTTCCTTGGCGGCACCATCCAATGATGTAGGGTTGTGGGTGCGGCGTTGTTGGCAGGGTGATCTGCTTGATGACCTTTGCTGAAATGAGGTTCTTCTGGCTACCGCTATCAATGATGAAGTGCAGCGAGGTGCCTTTTACCCACATCTTGGAATGGAAGAGGCGCTCTCCTTCTTCTGGCTTGTCTGGTACACCAGGATGGAGCTTGGTGGTAGCAACGGTGGCACTGAATTTTGTGTCAATGATCCGTCTTCCCCTTTCTGGTTCTGTCTCGGAGTTAGAATCCACATCTGATTCAGAGGCTTTCACTTCGGCCACCAACGACTGCTTTGAGCGGCAGTCAGCAGTGTTATGCCAAGGGCTCTTATGGAAGTCGCACCACTTCCCGATATCTTTCTTTGTCTTTCCAATGTCCTTCTTTTCTTGTGGCTTGGACTAGTTGTCCTGATACTATCCATCTTTTCTCTATCCTTTGTTCTGTGGGTTGGGGCTTCCCTTTCCCGGATTTTGTTGTGAGGGGTTCCCAGGCCCAAATTGTCACGTCTTTTGTTTGAGCTTCTGCTCGATTTTGATGGCATATTGGTAGGCTGGGATCAAGGATGAGATGTCTAGAAATTCCATTTTGGTATGGATGTATCTATGCAGAGAACCATGATACTTGAGCACCAGATGTCACTCTGAATCTTTGATACCCAACTTGGTGTGCAAGGTATGGAAGATATTTGTGAAATCTGGCACTGCTTGGTCTCTTTCTTGCCGCAGTGTGGTCCATTTGGTATACAGGTCGTCATAGCTTCCGACAGGGTAGTATTGTTCCTTAATAGCATCCCTGAAGGATTCCTAGGTGGTCGTGACTGAAAATAATGAGGTTTCATCTGTTTCCTTTTGCTCACAAAAAGTTTCCCACCAATCTTTGACATGGCGAATGGCTTTGAGGAGCGCAAAAGTAATCTTTTCTCTATTCAAAAAGTTATGGACAAAAAAATACCCTTCTAGTAGATTCAACCACTTGTCTACAACATTTGCGTATATATGACCTTCAAATATAGGAATATCGAAGTTTATTTGTACCTTGAAGGGGGCAACACCTCCATTCGAAGAAGATGCGTCGCCTATCAGTAGCCGCCGAAGGATTTGCGCGAAACTATCCATCATATTGTTCCTCTATTGCGTGATGGATTCCTCAATAAATAGTTTGAAAGGATATCCTGTGCCATCATCTTTCTTTTCTCCTACCATGAGAGGTTGCTTGGGAATGTGAGAGCTTCTATCCTCAAGAGAAACAAGCTCGAGACCCAACTCTTTGTACTCCGACTTCGTTGGGGACATGCATTAAGACGACAAGGAGCAGATGACTCTGATACCACTGGTATGGATTTTATGAGAAGAATGGAATGAATACAGATTATTAATAGGTGCTTAACACAAAATAACAGAGATACAGTAAAACTGGTTTTCGATTCAATAACGAAATAATTTGAAACTGTAAAATGCAGCGGAAACAAGCTTCCTGGAATGGTGGCAGCTTATCTCTGAGAAGAGATGTGATGGCTGCGCACATTCGCAAGAAGAAGATTACAATGAGGCTCTGAAGACATTTTTACAATAAAAAAGAATTCCAAAAACCATAGACATCCAAAAACCTAAACCTAGGAGATGAAGCACCACAAGTCATGTGGGTCCCGTTTGGGTAAGTTAGTACATCAACTTCCCAGGGTCGTAACTTTTGCATACGATCTTCATTTTAGGAGTGTGATATCGCGTTGGAAAGGTATCATCGAGGAGATTCATTTTGGGGGATCAATCATGAATTTGGTTATAATTGAGGAACTTGATCCTGAAAAACATTCATTTAGGCCCTCAAAATGGCCCCGAAAGTTAAAACTGATAAAAATAGTAAATTGCCAAAATTGTCAGAAAATTGTTTTGAGCCAGTTGGAAAAGGTGGGTGGCCACAAATATCCATATGTATCACCATGAGAAAAAATCGATTACAATGTTTCCACTTATCATTATGACATTGAACTTGAACAGGTGAAGTTGAATTTTCTTGAAGGAATCCAACGCTCACAAAAAAAATTGGTTTGGAGTAATTTGGAATATGAAAACTGTTTTGATTTTCATATCCTAAGCCATGTCAATTCCTATTGAAGTGTAGTTCTTCCCAAGGTCTGATGATGGTCTTGGAAATATCATGTTGTACTTGATGGCATGCTTCACATTTACTTTCACTTATACTTGTTGTATCACTTCGTGCTTTGGCATCTTCTGCTTGCAATTCATCTTCAGTGGAAGTTACTTCGAAAGATGGCTTGTTGATGTTCTCCTTCACTGACTGTTGATCATCATTATCATAATCATTATCATCATAGATAGGATTGTTCTGAATAGAAACTAGTTCAGAAAAAATTATTGGTTGTTGACTTTTGAGTTCTATCAACTTATCATTCAATAGATGGGATTGTTCTTGAAGAAGTATAACGTTAGCTTGCATCACTTGCAAACAAGTTAGCACTGATTGAAGAGTTGCTAAATGTTCAATATTACTGTGTTGTCTTCAGTGGTGTTTATTAGAGTATTCAAAAACTCTAGTAATGCATGACTTCGCTTTATTTGAACACGCTCATTTGAACTTCTCACTCACTTGTACTCGCTCTCTTGAAATTTTCTTTCTTTCTTACAAGAATTTGAGGATTTCAGTTACCACCAAAAATGCATCCAAAAACTTGTGATGTTTACAATGGTTTGAGTTAAACTACTCAATCTTGTCAATTTTGAATCAAAATGACTCTAGGGTGTCGGGCTCAGCTGAAAATGCACCTTATGACAAATTCAATTCAACTCAGATTAATTCAACTTACAAATGCACTATTACAAGTACAAATCAACTTGATCAATTAATCTTACTACAAGAATTGTTTGCAAGTTACAATTTAACTTCAAATGCTCCATGATGTGTTGAGTTCGAAAAATTTGATTTGTCTATTATTGATATGGTTGACGACTCAAATGCTTGAGAATGTTATTCACATATTCTTGATCATGTGTGCTTGATTGTCATTAATTTGTGTGCCTTAATTTGATTTCCTTGTACTCAATGCATGATGCATTAAATGATACATTACAAATGTGTTAATGTCAAAAATAGACATTAAACCAACTCATAAGACAACCATGAAACTATCACCAATGCACACTACACAAGGTGTACCTGAGATCCCCTTATTCAATTTTGGGCAGATCTAAGACACGAAACAAAAACATTTGATTTTATTGACATGTCTTCTTGTCACGTCACCCAAATACAATTAGCTATTAAGACTAAAGAGAAATTTTGTTTTTTATGAAAGATCAAGCACAATAATCCCTTGAATGGAAAGAAGATGTACGACTTTAATATCTGTGGATAAGATCATTAAGGAGGCATTGAATCTTCTATTGGATAATAACACAATTATTGTCGCATTGATCCATTGTTGGAGATTGCGTAGTTGGATATTGGATCGTTGTTGGAGATACTACATTTACTAAAATATTGCACACAAATTTGTATATAAAGACTGAAAATTTAACGCAATATACCTCCTCTCTTTACAATATTTGAATCTTGACAAAACCACAACAAGAACTCACATAGTCGGCTAAAAACTGTGAATACTGCGCATGCAAATAGGTGAAGATTAAATAACAAGAAATTTTGAAATATTTGAACCTTTTGGTGTAGATTTGGGTCCATCTCCATTGGTAAATATCATGGAATGATAAATCACTGTAATCTCCAAGCATATGGAAAAATGATGTGCCAAACCACCATAAACCACGCCAAGCGTTGGAGAAGGGGCATGAACATATATTGTTATGCGCGGGCATGAATTGTTGATACCTGGCAATCGATATTGTGTGCTTGAGCGATTTGTTGCACATGCTATGCTAAAAGATTTGGAAATGATTCAATCGACCGTGTTGACTGTTGCAGGTCACTTTCCTTGATGGATATTTTCTTCAACAAATCATGCAAACAAACTTCATATTGTGTTGAAGAGCTAGACCAAATCATGGGCAAGCTGGACAATCTAAAGATCGTGGGAGATTTGAAAAAATCATGGAATAATTGTTATCCAAAAAACTTGAGAACGTAATCACGTGGTTAAAACTGGCAGATCTAAGCGGAGAAAACTTTTGCACATCTCACTGATTCGTGAACAAGAATACACTGATAGCATATCTACCAGATATGTGTTTTATTCCCATTCATTAGATACCAACTGGTTCGCAAATACACAGAGAAAGGCATCTAACATCTTCACAATGGTCTGATCACATAAAAATATTATGGGTGCCATAGGCATGCAGTAATGGGAGAAATAGATCAGACATACAACAAGATGGCATGCCTAAAACCTTGAGATCTATTGCCAGTCCTCCATAGCGATCAATTGAAGAAACAATAGAAGAGATATACACATCACAACTGCAACTACATATATTGTTTCTCACAATTTCATGAATATAACAGAAAATCGACAAATGAACTACTTTGGATCGGATCTACCCAATACATTATTACTAGAAAATTAAACAATCTCCGCCAATTTAAATCCACAATCCAAGTCTTAAAACAAACTCAACTAAGTTGCCAGAGAATTTAACATAGCTTTGATGATCTGTCTTAACTTTGTGAATAATATGCAGATCTAGGAGTTGCAGAAAATTATTTGTGCATACAGATTATTCTTAATTCTTAACAGATCTTACCTCTGGTTATTAGGCATATCTGCATCATTGGTTGTCCAGATCATGAATTGTGAGCTTAACTGTCAACTTTCGATTGACAAATTCATCTCTTGTTGTTTTGTCTATATGTTGGGAAGTGATGTAGGTTCATGTAGATCGTTGTTGATAATGAGTGGATCATGACTAGATGGATCGCTATACGTTGAGCCCAGATCAAGTCCAATGATAGATTAACAAAAATAGCATGAGCTACAATTTTCTTTCACACTCTTTATTTCCATTGCGCATAAGATTGTAGATCTGCAATTTGTTGATGTAGGCATCCATGTTGTTTTCTATTTGATCATCACTTGTGGAGTCATCAATGATCATATCCAGCTTTCTCACTCATTAATCTCATGGATGACTTCCATGAGAAGCTATCAAGCCCTTAAGACCAAAGTTCCTCTAATACCAATTTAAGAAATTGAGCATAAGAATATTAGGACAAGAAGATTGGCGAAAAAGGCCTCAAGACATATTTATCAACATTGTATTCATCTTAATAATACAAATATATAATACAATAATGAAAACACCTCGATTTTTCTCACATCGACACCTCATCGGGAGATAAGGTAGAAGGAGGAAATATAGGAATCTAGAAACACACTTAGGATAACAACCATATCCTAGCATGTGAAACATACAAATGTGGTATACTATGAATTAATGATTGTATATGAGAAAGAGACTAACACAACTCTATTTCCCTCTCAGCCTGCACCACCCAAAGAAACAAACACCCTTCTCTTCCATGCAGTCCCTCAGGGTGTCCCATTTCTCTCCAGGTATCCAGTGTTGTTGGTCAAGAAATATCTCTATTGGAACTCCAAGGAATCTCAGTTGTGGACAGTTCTATCTGAACTCCCATCGGTCTCATAACTAACAAGCCTCTCAACACTCAATTTATCATAGGCCTTTCAACACTCCCATCAATCCATAGTACACCATCTCTCTTCTACCCATCTTGCAAAACCTCAAGAGAATGGACCCCCTTCTCTTCCATGCAATCCCTCAGGATGTCCATTTCCTTCCAAGGCTCCAATGCTTCTGGTTAAGAATCTCCATGCCAACACTCTCACGACTCGCAACTATGGACAATTCTATCTGAATTTCCATCAAGCTCATGTATAGAGGCATCCATCGCCTCTTGGAATGATCAATAATTATTACAACCATTCATCAATGACTCTCCTATTCCTTCCATTCATTTCCATTCCCAGACCAAGAGCACACGAACTAGCAATAGTGAGTGAAGACAAAAGAAGAACAAGGGAACAAAACGAACCAGGGGAAGAATGACCCACAAACTTCACCCATAGCCATCCTCATGCAACCATTCGTATCCATGCTCAGACCAAGAGCACATGAATTTAGCCTGAGTCAAGGAAAGGAAGAAGAAGAAGAACAAGAGAGAATAAGCACAGCAGAGAAAAGAAGCAAACCAAAGCATCCCCCAAGGAATGTTTATATAATCACAAGAACCAAGAACCATATGGCCTCCCCAAAAAATCCCATGTAACCACTTTTCTCTATAAAATCAATTATGGGTAAATAAAATAATAATAAAAAGAGTTATCCCCTAAAGCCCCCTCTCTCGTGGAATCATAGCCCCCTATCTCTTTTGTCCTTGTCCGTTTTATATTTTTATTAATGTATATGAAGTATTACATTTCCTAGGCACTATGACCCTTTTTAAAATTTACCCTCTCACCAGCCTAAGTCTCAATTCCAATGATAATTATAGAAAAAATAGAAAAACATAAAATGGTTAAACTAATAAAATGTTTACAAAATTTCCCTACAACAAAATAAGAGTGATTTTTTAAAATAAAAAAGTAGGAATAACTATCAGCGGATCGCCTTAGAAGAATCATTCCAAGGGTGATCAATAATAAAATCTGCAATACTCGCAAACTTTTTCCCAAGCTAAATTGAAGATTATAGAGAAAACTAAATTGAAGATTTTGAAAAGAGAAGATATAGTCTTTAAGTTTTGAGGATTTTTGGGCATTAAATAAATACATAAATTATATATCATGATAGATATCTTTCTATCTTGATCAAAGAATTCATTTCCTGTTAAAAAAATTATGCATTATCCCATCCACACGAGATAGAATCACAAACTATAATGAACATGCCACCGACAGTTTCTATTCTCCATGTGGAAAAAAGTTCCCAATCAAATACCATGTTGGGTTTGAAAAAATCTATGTTCGTATATTCCTGGAGATGGTTCCCATCCCAGGGATCTTCGTATAATTTAAACGGTTGATACTTCTCCAAGTCGTCCTCGAAGTGCCAATTTTCCCCAACTGATTTAAGATTAGGTTCTCTAGCAAACCCTCGGATGTTTCCTTTAGAGATAAACAAACTTCTTCCTTTAGTTATAGTATGGGGCTCGGGGGAATGTCGAGATCATCGTCTAAATCCTCGAGAGTTGAAATAATAATGTCAAAATGTTAAAATTAGAATTTTGTTAGATATGTGTAACTAGAGATCCGTTCTGATCCTATTTCTGATGAATTAGTTAACAGCTCACAGAGCTTATAAATGTAATCATTTTTTCTGATTAATTATGAAATGAGTGTTGAGTTGAATCGTGATTTTAATCTCTCTTTCTAATTTGGTATCAGAGCTTAGGGATTTGAGTGGTCAGAGTGCTCGTCATCACACCTGTTGGAGTGCTTGCGCCTGTGTGGAAGAGATTATCTCTTCACCGGTTGAAGCGTAGGAGCAATTTTTCATTTCTAATCGCTACTGTTGGAATTCGCTAGTGCTAAGGGTCATTGCCTGGTGAATAGGGCCGCCACAACTATTGAATCCCGCTGCCAGTGAACATATTTGCAATTCGCCATTATTTGTGAAGCCTACAAATACATTTGTGAAGGATTCAAGATTGAAAGCGTGAGTTAGTAACTATCAGTTGCTACCACTTCTGAATCGACAACAATTGGTCAATGAAGCCTCTGCTGGTGCAGTGAGTGTGCAAATCAATTTGAAATACTCAGATTTGAAGTTAAGCCACCATTTTCTAGAGGCCATGAAAGTGTGCACGTGTTGTTCATTGTACCATCTCTCTTTGGATCACTACTTAGAAAGACTTGTGTTGGGCATCGGTAGAAGAAGGGTTGCCCAACGTAAAGGATAATTGTTGTGTGAAGACACCATAGTGTCTGTGTGACTGACTGCCAGATTTCTACACAAGGAGTAATTGTAGAGTTGAGTTGCCTGTGTGAAGACACCATAGTGTCTGTGTGAAGGTATTTTTTTTTTTTTGAGTTGGTTAAAGAACTTTTGATTGTTGAAATGTCAACTTCATTCCCAGAAAATTATCTGAATGAAGCATCCAAGATGGATGGTGATAATTACATTGATTGGAAATTTAAGATATTGACGATTTTTGAAGCATGGAATGTGTGGGCTATTGTAAAAGGAGATGAAGCCAAGCCCACAGGTGTTGCTGGAACAGATTGGGAGAAATGAGAAACGAAGGAGAAAGTGGTGTTGCAGATGCCTATCAAGGACAACATAATTCCACACATTAGAGACTGTAAAACTTCCAAGGAGACTTGGGAAATATTGAAACGTTTGTATGAAACTACAAACTCAAATAGAATTTTGTTTTTGAAGACTAAGTTACTGTCCATAAAAATGGAAGCAAATGAAAGTATTACCACCTATGTTTCCAGAATTAAAGATTTATGTGACGAGTTAAGTGCAATTGGTGAGAAAGTTTCAAATTCTGACATGGTAACTGTTACACTAAAAGGGTTAATCATAGATTATCATGTCTTTATTTCAAGTCTAGGAGGTAGAGTACAACCACCTACCTTTTCTGAATTGACAGGGATTCTTCTACAAGAAGAAGAAAGAATGAAGGTGTTTGAGATGGACTCTCATACTTCAGAAATGGCATTACTAGCAAAATGGAAACAACCACACAGGGGCAAGCCATGTGACAAAAATAGAATAGGCAAGTTTCAACCAAGGAATAGAGGTATGACTCAATCAAAATTTGATGCACTTAATAAGAAAAATGATGATTGTTTTTATTGTGGGAAACCTGGTCATCATGCTAAATATTGTTATAAAAGGAAAGCTAATGAATCCAAACAGAAGTTCAGAAGACATAATGGAAATTATGTGAACAGTGACACCTCTATCAATGATGGTTTTAGGAATCTAAAGTTGTTTATTTCCAAAGATGCATTATCTGCAGAATTTGATGATGAAAGTGCATGGTTCATAGATTCAGGAGCCTCAACTCATATGTCTTGTCACAAAGAATGGTTTGATGAATATCATGAGAGCACAAATGATACACACATATATTTAGGAGATGACAGATCTCATAAGATTCAGGGATATGGAGTAATATGTGTGAATTTACCTAATGGGAAAATGAAACAAATCCACAATGTGTTGTATGTTCCTGGCATAAAAAAGAACTTGATCTTTGTTTCCATGATAACTGATCAAAATTTGAATGTCGAATTTATGCAGTTTAAATGTTTTGTGAAGGATATTCATAATCATTATAAAGTCATAGCCACAGGAATAAGAATTGGAGGTTTGTATAAGCTTGATGTAACAAGGGGCACTCATCAAGCATTAACATCTACAACAATGTCAATAGTCGAGATATGGCATTATACGTATGGACATCTTAGTCAAAATGACTTAGTGCTACTTCATAAGAAATCGATGGTTGAAGGACTTCCTGTTTTGAAAAATGAGCATATAGAATGTGAAGCTTGTGCACTAGGTAAACAACATAGGGAAGAATTTCCAGTGCATAAAGAGAAGAAACAGAGAGAGATAATTGAATTAATACAAACTGATGTTTGTGGTCCCATGCAAACCATGTCACTTGGAGGTGCAAGGTATTTTCTTATATTTGTTGATGACAGATCTAGATTTACTTGGGCTTATTTTATAAGGAAAAAGAGTGATGTAATTGAATATTTTAAGGAGTTTAAAACTATGGTGGAAAAACAGAGAGGCAAATGCATCAAGATTCTAGGATCTGATCAAGGTGGAGAATATATCTCAAGATCTTTTGATAGATACTGCAAGAACAATGGGATCATTCAACAATTTACTGTGTCTCATACACCACAACAAAATGGTGTAGCTGAAAGGAAGAACAGGACATTAATGGAATGTGCTCACAACCTGTTGAAAGGTAAAAACATTTCTAATGGTTTTTTGGGAAAAAGCCATTAACACTGTTGTTTACTTAAAGAATAGAGGTCCAACTAAGATTCTAGATTCAAAAACACATTTTGAAGTTCTTTATGGTTAAACCCGAGGTTGTTCATTTAAAAATATTTGGTTCAGAGGCATTTTCTCATATTCCCAAAGATGAGAGAAGAAAATTGGATACAAAATCTGTTAAGCGTATCTTCATTGGTTATTGTGATGATCATAAGGCTTACAAGTTGTTTGATCTTAGTACCCATAAGTTGATTACAAGCAGAGATGTGATTTTTCATGAGAATACAGATGATGAGATAAGTAAAAATGATGTTTGGTATACTCCTAATGACAATGATGCTCATGCAAAAGTTGAGATAGATGATGAACAGGAACAGGTACAAGAACAGGAACAGGTACAGGAACAAAGTGGAAGAAGCATGGATACTACAGACACTCTTGGGTCACTCAGGAATGATCTTACGCCACAGAGTAGAAGAAATGAAAGTGGTGGAACTCAAAGGAAGTCATCACGAACAATTCAGGTACCTTCTAGGTATAAAGATTATGCATTGATGACACAAATAATGAATGTTGTGGAACCTGTTACTTATGAACAAGCTAAAGATCATAAGGAATGGAAAAATGCAATGAATGAAGAATATGAATCGATAATGAAGAATGAAACATGGGAATTAACAAAACTTCCTGAAAACAAAGTTCCCATAGGATGTAAATGGCTGTATAAAACCAAATTTAACGCAGATGGAAGTATTGACAAATACAAATATAGATTAGTTGCAAAAGGGTATTCACAAAAGGAAGGAATTGATTATGAGGACACTTTTTCACCTGTAGCTAAGTTAAATACAATTAGAGTCATGATTGCATTAGCTACACAACACAATTGGAAAATACATTAGCTAGATGTAAAATCTGCATTTCTGAATGGTGATTTAAAAGAAGAAGTTTATTTGGTTAAGCCTGAAGGATTTATAAAGAAATGACAAGAGGATCTTGTGTGTAAACTAAAGAAAGCTCTATATGGTTTAAAACAAGCACCCAGATCTTGGTATATCAAAATTGATTCATTCTTTGCTCAGAAAGGTTTTGTGAAAAGAAAAAATGATCCTAACTTGTATGTCAAAAAGGATGAAAATGGGAATGTTGCTTTGGTATATTTATATGTTGATGATTTGATTATAACAGGCAATGCTTCTCACTTGATTGAAGATATTAAAATTCAGTTATCACAGATGTTTGAAATGAAGGATCTTGGAGAAATACATTATTGTTTAGGTTTGGAAATATGGAGAGAAGATAGTAAAACAATGGTCACTCAAAGTAAATACACAAGGGAAATACTGGAAAGATTCAATATGAATGAATGCAAGGCAGTGTCAACACCTTTAGAACAGAATGCAAATTTATCTAGTGTTGATGGACCTAAAGAAGCAAATGGAATGTTGTATTGCCAATTGGTGGGAAGTTTGAACTATCTCACTACTACCAGACCAGACATAGCATATTCAGTCAGCATCCTTAGTCAGATCATGGCTAAGCCACTTGAAATCCACTGGGTATGTAGTGTCCCCAAGGCCGAGCCCCAATGCAGATCATGTTATATGCAAAGAATTGTAAATATGTTCTATAGGCTGGTGAGCCAAGTTTTGAATAAGATGTAGGCTTATGAGTTTTGTTAGGCCAGGGAGCCTAAGTATTGAAGGCCAGGAGCTTGTTGATGTACTTGTATGTATGCAGGTCAACTGATAAAATATAAATACCGCCAGTGCAGACCGACCACAATGAAAGAGTGATGGGGGACTGAGCGTCCACAGAGTGGGAAAGGGATAAGGGGCTGAGTAATGAGCCTATGGGGCTAAGCCTAGGGGGCTTAGGCCTGGAATAATATTTTATTATTATTCCTAAAAATCCATGTGCACATTATGTTAACCTAAGTCCTTTGGAAGGGCCCGTGATTTCCCAAGTGGCCGGAGAAGGGCGTACGGATGGAACACATGCAGTTCCTAGGGTGACAAGTGTCAACCCTGGTGCATGCAAATATAAGCGCCGAGATGAACCGTGGGTGGGGGATATTCCTCCATTCGAACCCGAACCTCAGTGTGTGGAACTGGTACGCCGTCTACCAGAATACCCTGGTCTATCTCTGGAAGCCGTAAAGCCTGTGTTTTGGTCCGGAGGAAATCGTGTACACCATGTCCAGAGCCGTGGAGTCTGTGTCTGACTCTGAGTAACCCGTGTCTCTGATAAAACCTGTGTGCGCATTAAGCCTGTGTTAAACTCGAGTGGAAGAATCCCTGGTTGTTTGGGAAACACTGAGCTAGCCTGTGCGTGGAGCCTCTATTCCGAAAATCATCCCGTGAGATCATCCTGGGACAACCAAACCTTTTGGGAAGCCTTGTCTGTGTTTTCCCGTGGATTGATGTGATTGCGCAGCACTAGACTACGTGAGGCTTGTTGGCCTGTGAGCAACCCCTCCAGGTGAGGGAGTGCGCAGGGGAAGAAGAGGACTCCTAGAAGGAATCCCTGTAGCTGCCTTAGAGCCCAGAGAATTTCGGTCCGGTCTGTTCCTGTAACCCAAGGTAAGGGAGACTGGCAACCAAAGGACTGTCTAGGTGACAGAGAAGGTGCACTCTCCTGGGGTGGAACAGGCATGTGGGGAATGAGGGTCTATGTGAAGTGAGCATGGGAGATTCTTGGGAGAGATTCTTCTTGTTGAATGTGTATGTGTTGTCTTCCCTGTAACCTCAGCCTGAGTCTAGATTCCTTGCCTTGGGGTGGAGCTCAGTCCCAGCTCGGGGGTGACCTACTGTTGAGATGATGAATAGTGTGGTCTAAGGCTGGGAGGTTCGTGGAAGGCCTGCACTTGGTTGGTGGACGCTATAGCAAATAAAAGATAAGTATTCTGAATTATGTTTTGAACATGTTTTGGCATGACTGTGCTGTATATATTATCATGTTTTCCGCTGTGTAAATGAATTAATGATGAATGCTATGGAATGTGTGATTATAGCAGTAACGAGATATGTTTCACTCTGTATTTTAAATGTGTTTAATTATGGTTAAATGCATGTGCTTATAATTCCTGTACCAATTATGTAAACATTCATGTATAATGGTAAATTGAGGGGTTTGGAAACCTGGGTAGCCAATTGGTACACTACAAATTGGTATCAGAGCAATTGGTACACTACAAATTGGTATCAGAGCCAAGGTTTCGACACTGAGCCTAGATGGGCCAGTAGAGCGGTCTTTGGACCGAAGATGTGAAGAGAAATTGGGCCTGGAATGGCCAATTTCGGATGTTAGTTTGTTCCAGTGCGTCAAGTATTTGCTTGACCACGTTTATAAGCTCAGGAGGTTTAGCGGTGCTGTGAAACCGCAGCTGGTATGGTTTATGACCACAGGGAGACGGGTCTCTACACCAATGGTGTTAGAACCATCAGATTTGTTCGGAAGGGATGACGAACCCTTGTAACCGTCAGATCTGGAGAACGTGCACGAGGTTTAAAACCTCTTGATATTGCACAGGAGTTAAACTCGGGAGGATCGTGAGTCATAAGATCCCTGTGGGATTAACCGTCAACCGTCCGAGTTGACAGAAGTTGCGCGGAACTTAAGTCCTCATGGGTAGAGGAGAAGTCCCGATAGAAGAATCATCCGTCGGAAATCGGGATTCGGGAAATCGGAAATTGCGGGGACAAGGAGTCCATGCGTTGTGGAACTTCGAACCCCGAAAGTCCGATGAGCGGTTTGATTACGGTCACAAGGTAGGACACATGGACCTGGGCTTAACCGCGAAAGGTTAAAGCAAGAGGCACATCGGCATATCAGGAATCAGGAATCGGAGATTCCGGAGGCAAGGTTTCTTGCATGGGAAAATCGCGATACGCGATTTCCCGATATGGCTTAGGTGCGTGGGGGCCACACCAACTGTCAAGAGGACAGGTGGCAGATTTATAGCAACAGGAGAAAGGACTGTTGACAAGTCAACGACTGGGACCCATCGGAGATCCCGTGAGCGTATGCGCATGATATTGAAATCGTCGAAACCCCGATGAGTGGTTTGATTAAGGTCATATAGTGTAGTTGTATGGTGAGGCTCTAGTCCGGAGGGCTAGCACGGACGAAGTCCATCGGAAATCGGGAAATCGGGATATTCGTTGTCAAGCGTTTTGGCGCACTCATATTTGCGAAACCCCGAACCCCGATAAGGGATAAGGCCAGGGTCACGAGTCAGCGGTCACATAGGCCAGGGCTGAGCTTAGAGGACTAAGGCATATCGGAGAATCGGGAGTTGCGAGGACATGCGCCTGTTGAAAGCGTAAGGGCCAAAACCACGATAGGAGTAGACACGAGAGGGAAACGGCCACGGTCTTGGCGCATGGTCATATGCTTCAAGAGCTAGGCTCAGGAAGGCCAGCCCATAAAAAGGGCTTATCAGAGATCGGGAATCCGAGAGGATAGTAACCCTCGACATCAGGAGTTGCGAAATTCCGAAACTGGAAGTCCCGAAATAACTGAAATTGAAATTTCAGACACTCAAAAAACACAGAGCCAGACAAAGCATAGAAAATTTGTGAAGCCGAGATAACTTTCATTCTTGTTCGTGTTAATTATGAATATTGTGGGATATTCATGAAGTTTAATGGCCTAACAATTTGAATTGGATTGCACAGAGTGTGTGTTACGAATACAACAGAGGCCAAAACTCTAGACAATCAACGCTAAGTATGGAGTGGGGAAGAATGCCAATTATCCCTGAAATGGAAGATGATCAAGAAGGAAAGTATGTTAACCAAGGAGTCGAGGGATCGCACTCTAATAAACATGGAAAAGAGATGGATAAGGAGGGACATATGATGAAAATCATTGAAGGGATACAAAGAGAGGCCAAGGAGCGTCGAGCTGATAGCCGAAAGCTCATGAAAGTCAAGGATCGGCAAGGGAAATTAAACTCAAGATTCTTGCAGAGTATGGAAAGAATAGAGAAGAAACTTGAGAAAGGAAAGGACTCAAGTACGACGGAGAGTCGCAGAACTCATGGGGAAAGAAGCAGGTCGATAAGGGATATCCGACATCACAGTCGCTACCAAAGACGTTCTGGCAGTAAGACACATAGCAGCTCAAGCCCATCACCTACCAGAAAACATCAGAAATCTGGAAGGGAGGAATTGAAAGGAGAGATGAACAAAATTAAACCTCCAACATTTGATGGGGAGCATAAGAAGGAGGAAGATGCTGAGACATGGTTGCTTGGCATGAAGAA
>ML782154.1:1114633-1148478 GCA_009831015.1 Picea engelmannii | reverse complement strand
CTGTATATATTATCATGTTTTCCGCTGTGTAAATGAATTAATGATGAATGCTATGGAATGTGTGATTATAGCAGTAACGAGATATGTTTCACTCTGTATTTTAAATGTGTTTAATTCTGGTTAAATGCATGTGCTTATAATTCTGGTACCAATTATGTAAACATTCATGTATAATGGTAAATTGAGGGGTTTGGAAACCTGGGTAGCCAATTGGTACACTACAAATTGGTATCAGAGCAATTGGTACACTACAAATTGGTATCAGAGCAATTGGTACACTACAGGGTAGCTGCAAAGAAAGTCCTTCGATATCTGAAAGGAGCTATTAATTTTGGTATTATGTATACTGATAATTATGATGTTGAGTTGGCAGGTTACTCTGATTCAAATTGGGATGGAAATATCGATGACAGGAAATCAACTTCAAGATATGCATTCAACATTGGTACAGGGGTCGTGTCTTGGAGCAGTAAGAAATAGCCAACTGTTTCTTTATCATCAACAAAAGCTGAATACAAAGCTCTATGTAATGCTACATGTGAAGCTGTTTGGTTAAGGAGAATTCTTGAAGATATTGACAATAAGCAAATGAAGCCTACTGTTCTCAAATGTGACAATCAAAGTTCTATTGAATTGGCACACAACCCAATTTATCATGCTAGAACAAAGCATATTGAAATCCAACATCATTTTGTAAGAGAAAAGATACAGGAGAAGGAAATTGACATGACATACTGTAATACCACTGAGAATGTGGCTAATATCTTTACCAAGCCTCTTGGAAAGATGAGTTTTGAATAATGTAGGAAACAATTAGGTGTGGTAGAGAATCCATTTCTCCATTAAGGGGAAGAGTTGGAATAATAATGTCAAAATGCTAAAATTAGAATTCTGTTAGATACGTGTAACTAGAGATCCGTTCTGATCCTATTTCTGAAGAATTAGTTAACAGCTCAAAGAGCTTATAAATGTAATCATTTTTTTTCTGATTAATTATGAAATAAGTGTTGAGTTGAATAGTGAGTTCAATCTCTCTTTCTAATTGCCCAAGCTAAATTGAAGATTACAGAAAAAACTAAATTGAAGATTTTGAACAGAGAAGATATAGTCTTTAAGTTTTGAGGATTTTTGGGCATTAAATAAATACATAAATTATATATCATGATAGATATCTTTCTATCTTGATCAGAGAATTCATTTCCTGTTAAAACAATTCTGCATTATCCCATCCACACGAGATAGAATCACAAACTATAATGAACCCTTGCATTTGTTACATGCCACCGGCAGTTTCTATTGTCCATGCGGCAAAAAAATCCCAATAAAATACCATGTTGTGGTTGACAAAATCTCTGTTCATATATTCCTGGAGATGGTTCCCATCCCAGGGATCTTCGTATAATTTAAACGGTTGATACTTGTCCAAATCGTCCTCGAAGAGCCAATTTTCCCCAACTGATTTAAGATTAGGGTTCTCTAGCAAACCCTCGGATGTTTCCTTCGGAGATAAACAGACTTCTTCCTTTAGTTCCAGGATGGGGCTCGGGGGAATGTCGAGCTCGTCGTCTGAAGCCTCCAGGAGATGACATAGATCAACACCCGAGTCCGAATCTCGGGTTTGGCTTTCCTGGCGGCTAAAATTATCGAAGGTCAATGAATTATCCCCAGATTCGGAGGAAGATTAAGAAGTGGAACATGTTGCGGCTATCTCTTCCTCCAGGCTTCTCATCGCTCGCTTTATGAGCTCCTCGCTGGGAGAGCATTCTTCTTTGTCTTTTTCTAGGGTTGTGTCTAATAGCAGCAGTTGAATAAAACGGTCTGTTTCTTTGCCGTGGAAGCGTTTCTGCTCCCCCTCATCAATGGAGTCCTGTATAGCCTCGGGCTCACGTACTTTGAATCTTCAGAAGTGGCCCGAAGATTCGACCACGGAACACAACGGTAGTGCAGAGACGAGAGGAGGATGATAGTTCGGTTGCAGCCAAGAACTGTTGTTCCTGCTATTATTGCTGAGGTGGGTAGCAAAGCTCATACAATAGCAGCAGATAGCCGAATTGGCTATTATAGATAGCATGTCAGACTTTCTAGTACAAGGGAAGGCAATTGAAGGGAAGCCTTATATATAAGGGTATGTGGGATCTGGCTGAAATTGAAATAGGCTGGAATAGCAAAAGAGTTGAAGAGTAGAATACTGCAGAAATGGCTCCTCCCGTCTACCATCTCCCACTTTATAGTTATTGCCAAAATGTTTCCACACCATGAGGGCGGTATAGCAGTTATCCCGTGTTCTATTTAATCCAGATTTGAGCTGCTAGTAGAACCAGGGTTAGGCAATTCACAATGTAAATCAATCTGCGACTTAAATATAATAAATGATGAATTAATTACGATGTAAATGTCAAGTTAGTACATTTACTTGGAGTCCCTGGTTAAAGAGGTAGGCATCGTAAAACTCGTTTTCAAACTATACACTCAAACGTGAGAATCGCACATAACACCTTGTCTTTAAAAATCTGTATGGACATTGAACTTGTGATTTGTCAATATTTAAATGCCTTTACATAGCTTTAACTTCTGGTTTGTTCTATATACATGACTATGCGATAATCCTCATTAAAATAAGTTTCTTGAGAATTTTCTATTACCAAAGATCATATCAATGACATTATAAGCAAATAACTCTATTCACTTATTGAAAGTCATAATAGTTAAAATTCATTGTGTGGTATATGAATGGGATTTTGGAGGACAAGTATTATATGGAGGTATACATATCCTACCCTTCTAAATTTGAATTTATAATCTTTTAAAAGAAAATACATGTTCTTAACCATTAAACCCACTCAAATTATTATTAATTATTTTAATTCTCTAAATTTTATATGTACATTTATTTAACATTAACATATTTATGTTAAAAATATATAATAATACCCTATCAATAAAATATTATATAGTAATACACATTAATAGAATATGCTACAGAGGTAATAAATACATAGATCTCCATCTTCGAACTATAATTTTTATCAGATTATTAAACCAACTATAAGTTCAACGCTAATGAAGATGAATCGACATATAATGAAACATTTGAATCTCTTCCCTAAATGTTTACTATTTGATTATTATGATGACATTGATTTTCTATCTTCTCAAAATATTATTCCTAAGTATAGTATAGGACGGAAACAAAATTTATATAGACTAGGAATTTTGATAACCTAATAAAATACATTTAAATAAAATAATATAATGGTGTTTCAAATTTCATTTGAAAGATTAAGTTAATGTAATAATAAAAATTATTTATGATGTTATATAGTTAATCTATATATATTAAATAAATAAATGTACGGTCATTGATTTTATGCTACATGATATAGGGTAATGAGTTACAAGGTGCATACATATGCACTTATAATAACTTCGGAGTAAGTGAATATGTAGTGAAAAAGGGTTGATTTGGTAGTAAATGTCACTAATCATATAATAAAGATATGTTGTTGTTTCATAGTATATTTATTTATTTATAAGCATAGAAAGTCTTTATTCTATGGTGTTTCATAGAATAAAGAGTTTCTATCGTAGATTTTTATGTCATTGGTGATTCAAAAATTGATTTTGACTGGCTTAATAATATTGGTTCTCTACAGGTTATTTCCATAGACTGTTGGAAAGACAGGGTAAAGGAACTCATCAAGCACTTTTTTGTTATCATCTTTGCCCATGTCTACAAAAAAGAGAATCATGAGGCTGACATATTATCCAAAAAGGCCTTTATAGAGCATCCTGGAGCTATTGCATACAATCAGTGGTTGATGGTCATGAGGGACCAAGATATTTTTTAAAGTTGTATTAGCTGAGCCTTTTTTACTCTAGTTTCTATGGGGTATTATTTTGATGGTAGCTTTTGGTAGACTTGTAAAGTCAAAAAACTTTTATTTATAAAATTTCTTGACTACTTGTTTTTTGGACAGTTTCTATATTGTATTTGGATTATCATCATGGTGATTTTTTGGTATTCTGTAGTCTTCAGGGTATGATTAGTAGAGATGGAGGTGGAGATATCTCAAGGAAAGGCCTTCGTCTGTAATAGTATTTTGTCATTATGAACATATTATATATCTCAATATAATGTGCAATTTTCTCGTGGAAAAAAAAAACCATGTATATATTTATACCTACTCATATATATAGGCATGACAAGTAATAGACATCGCACCTTATCTACCTATAATATAAATTTAAACATAAAGAGTAGAAAAGAAATAATATTAATTACTGAGACATAAAAGGGGAGAAATGGACATAAGTTTAGCAATAAATATTGCTTCTATTTATGAAATACATATTTTTTTTGTTTAAAAGAAAATGATTAATGTCCTCAACAAGTTTCAAACCGCCAAACCTTGAAATAAAGATGATGTTTTTTTTTCACCTATAGAAGAAAAAGATAATGAGGCTAATCTTCCATAGATATAAATTGTATATACAAACACCAAATAGTTACAACAAATGATGTGTTGATGTCAATTTTGACAAATTTTGAGGAGAATGACATTGCAACATATCTATATTTGTGATCCAAAATAAAGGTTTGAGATTTCATATAGTTGAATAAGTTGCATAGGAACAATGTTCCTCATGGACAACTTGTCTAGGTGCCATGATAAATCATAATCAAACATGGTTCAATAAAGCCAACTATGGTTAACCATATTCAACCATGGACAAACAAATTCAACCATAATTATCCATGGGTAAAGTTAATCCTACTCCACCATAGTCAAATATGGTCAACCATATTTAATTATAGTCAACCATGGTCAAAGGGGACTTTCTAGTTTTGTCTTGGCCGCAGTAGTACTCTTATATGGTTTATTCATAGTTTTAAGGTATTGGTATTGTTTTGTAATGAATTCTCTAAGAAATGTTGTATGTAAAGAAAAGGCCCCTAGGGTTCTTAGTATCTTCCACTTTTATGATCATCTTTCATTGCATCACATTAGCATATTACGATATTCTTAGGACATAGTCATATCTTTCTTGAATATCCCTTAGAATTGCTTCAGTTACAAAAAATTTGAATGAATAAAACCCTCCCTTATTGCATTACTACTTGTCCTAGAGTTTGGGTTTTTGTGTGAGCTTTTGGTCTTTACTTTTCATTTTTCACCCCTTGTGTGTTTCTTGTTAATGTAGGCCTTTTATTTAATATTGGAATTTATTTCAAGTTATATGTGTCAGTATATATATACCTATTATATATGTCGGTATATATACTAAGAATATATACTGCTATATATACTAAGTATATATACCGGTGGTATATATAATTAGAATATATACCACCAGTATATATACTTTATATATATACCACCAGTATATATACTTTGTATATATACCGGTATACATAATTTTATTGAAATAAATAATTTTTTAAAATGATTAATGTCCTCAACAAGTTTCAAACTACCAAACCTTGAAATAAAGATGATTTTTTTTTGCACCTATAGAAGAAAAATATAATGAGGCTAATCTTCCATAGATATAAATTGTATATACAAACACCAAATAGTTACTACAAATGATGTGTTGATTTCAATTTTGACAAATTTTGAGGAGAATGACATTGCAACATATCTATATTTGTGATCCAAAATAAAGGTTTGAGATTTCATATAGTTGAATAAGTTGCATAGGAACAATGTTCCTCATGGACAACTTGTCTAGGTGCCATGATAAATCATAATAAAATATGGTTAACTATATCCTATCATGGTCAACCATGTCCAACAATGATTAAACATGGTTCAATAGATTCAACCATGGTTAACCATATTCAACCATGGACAAACAAATTCAACCATAATTATCCATGCGTAAAGTTAATCCTAGTCCACCATAGTCAAATATGGTCAACCATAGTTAATTATAGTCAACCATGGTCAAAGGGGCCTTTCTAGTTTTGTCTTGGCCTAAGTAGTATTCTTATATGGTTTATTCATAGTTTTAAGGTATTGGTATTGTTTTGTAATGAATTCTTTAAGAAATGTTGTATGTAAAGAAAAGGCCCCTAGGGTTCTTAGTATCTTCCACCTTTAGGATCATCTTTCATTGTGTCACATTAGTATATTACGATATTATTAGGAAATAGTCATGGATTTCTTGAATATCCCTTAGAATTGCTTCAGTTACAAAAACTTTGAATGAATAAAACCCTCCCTTGTTGCATTAGTACTTGTCCTAGAGTTCGGGTTTTTGTGTGAGCTTTTGGTCTTTGCTTTTTCATCTTTCACCCCTTACGTGTTTCTTGTTAATGTAGGCCTTTTATTTAATATTGGAATTTATTCAAGTTATATGTGTCAGTATATATATACCTAGTATATATGACGATATATATACTAAGTATATAAATTGATATATATATATATATAGATATACCAGCATATATACTAAGTATATATACTTAATATATATACCACTCGTATATATACTTATCATTTATACTAGTATATATACTAGGTATATATGTCAGTATATATACAATTATATATACTGGTATATATATTTAGTATATATACTAATATATATACAAGTATATATACAGATACATATACTTAGAATATATGTCGGTATGTATCCTTAGTATGTATGTCAGTATATATACTTAGTATATATATTGGTATATATACTAGGTATATGTGCATATATGGAAGATGACATATATGAAATCTGACCACTTTTGTATATGCACATATACAAAAACCAACATATGTAGAATCCAACCACTTTCGTATATGCGCATATATGGAAGTGGTCATTTTTCATATATGTGTATATACATAATTCAACCACTTCTGTATATGCACAGATATGGAAGTGGTCAGTTTTCCTATATGCATATATAAATACGTGGTTATCTTCTGTATATGTGCATATACAAAAGCCTACCACCTTTCATATATGTGTATATATGTAAGTCGACCACTTCCATATATACACATATATGGAAGTGACCGACTTTCATATATGGATATATAAGGAAGTCGAACAACTTCCGTATATGCACATATATGAAAGTTAGCCATTTCCATATATGCACATTTACAGGTGTGGCTAACTTCCGTATATGTGCATATATGGAAGATGACCACTTATGTATATGTGCACATACAGAGTCTAACCACTTTCATATATGTGCATATACGAAAGTCATCTTTCATATATGCGCATATACAGAAGTGGTCATCTTCTGTATATGTGCATATAGGGAAGCCAACCACTTTTGAATATGCACATATACAAAAGTGGCCAACTTTCGTATATGCACATATATGGAATTTGATCGAGTTCTATATATGCACATATATGAAAATAAACCACTTTCGTATATGTGTATATACAAAAGTGGTCAACTTATGTATATGCACATATATGATAGGTAGCTTCTATTTATGCACATATACGGAAGTGGTCGGCTTCTAAATATGAACATATACGGAAGTGGTTGGCTTATGTATATGCATATATACATAATTCGATGCATATACGAAAGCCACCTTTCGTATATGCAAATATACTGAAGTGGTCGACTTATCTATATGCGCATATATGAAAATTGACCACTTCTGTCTATATGCATATATGAAGGGGTCGACTTTTATATATGCACATATATGGAAGTGGTCAACTTTCATAGATCCACATATACGCAAGTCGAAAATACTATGTATATGTGCATAAACGAAATCCGACCACTTTCATATATGCGCATATACGAAAGTGGTCGGCTTTCATTTATGCGCATATCCCAAATTCGGTGCATACATGGAAGCCACCTTCTGTATATGTGCATATAAATAAGTGGTTGGCTTCTGTGGATGTGCATATATGGAAACCGACCACTTCCATATATGTGCATATATATAAGGTGGCTTTTGTGTATGAACCGACTTACATATGAAAGTGGACAACTTTCATATGTAAGCATATACGAAAATCAGTCGGCTTCGGTTTATGTGCATATACATAAGTCAACGCATAAACGGAAGCCACCTTCTGTATATGTGCATATACGGAAGTCGATCACTTTCGTATACGCACATATATGGAAGTCGATCACTTCCGTATATGCACATATACAGAAGTGGTCAACTTTCATATATGTGCATATACAGAAATCAATCGACTTCTGTATATGTGCATATATGAAATTCGTCCACTTCCATATATGTTTATATATAGAAGTGATCAGCTTTCGTATATGAAATTCAACCACTTTACTCACCTTAAGAGGAAAGTGAACATTTTTTACTTCTTTGGATTATCTTAATATACTTGGGTATATTTTATACTTTTTATCTTATTGCCTCATGTATCTAGTTATTGCAATTATATTCTATGTATTACTTTGTTGTGTTTCAAGTTTAAGGGTTAAGGAACATGATATCTCCCAAGTTGATAAATTGTCTCTATGCATATCCCATCAACACACAGGGGTTCCTTTCATGATTGTGTCCATCACTAGTAGTCACTACTCTTCTAATACATTATCTTGAACCATCAACTCCAAAAATACAACAACTAACCTCGTTCCATCAAATACGGTGGCATTACATAACTTTGTCCCTATCTAGCACAATATTTTTCCATGTATATGGATCTCCCATTGGACATATCATAACCTAATGTCTTCCACCTATCCAAGGAATCCTATGAATCTATGTTATATGAGAAAATGGTCATCCAACTTAGTTTTGTTTTAGTTTTTGGGTTGATGTAATCTTCCTTCCATGTAGTGAGAGTATAATTTTTTTCCAATATAGAGATTTTCACATCATCATACACATGTTTTGCATGTCATTCTCCTTCAGTGGGGTGTAAATAAGAAAATAATATGAGGTCCCTTTACTCAAATGAAATATTTTTCTTCTTAAGATTAAAAATAATATCATTGTCAAACACCCAGTATCTACCCAACAAGGATGGGTAGGGGTTCATATTGTCCATAATATCGATCCCTTAGAAATAATCCATAGTTTTCACCCAGTTGAGCACTCAAAACACCCTAAAAGTATTTGCAAAATCGTTTTCTTTTTGGGTACCAATTTTCATTTTTCTAAGTCAGAGTTTGTATCATGGATGAATGGATTTTCTTTATTTTATGTCATTAAACCCTATCATCATCCATTTTGTTTGGTTTTGACAGATTGAATTTTTTTCTCTCTAAGTAACAATGTGCGATAGGACCACAAGGTACACGGTTTAAAACTTTTATCAATCGTCAATCGATGGAATTCAACCTATTAGATAGTATTTTAACATCACCGATACCCTTCGGCATATGCAATTTTCAAGAGGTAAATCATTTATGGAACCATCGTCGATTGTCGATCACCAACACATCTTCGACATCGACAGAATTCGAGAGATGAAAATGAAAAAAAATTCACTTTAACGCTTCATCGATCATCAATCCCCAATCCTCATTACGACATTGGTGTCTGTAGAACATGGTGCGAAAACAAGACTTATGTCTAAAGGAAATCACTGATGTCGAAGGAATGTTTCCCACAAAAATCTCAAAATCAACCGCCATGTGTCTTTTCCATGTAAGCAGTTAGTACGATGCAACGTTCTTTCCCTGCATCATTTCTTGATGTTCCCCATGTTATGTATGTATCTCCAAGTCATCATTTCCACATCAACATTGTATGGAGTTTTGGGTCGGCATCATATCTTTTGGCTAAAGGTATCAACAAAAAAATAAAACGTTTAAGAAAAGCGTTGACGTCGATCCTCTCGTTTTCTATGGGTAGAATCATATGACATCATACGATGGGGGTTTTTCCAAACTTTCCACATTATACATTGGAAATCTTGGCCGCTCTACACTTTGTTTCCATTTCAAGACCCTTCCTTTTTCCCCTGATGTCGATCATACCAGTGTTTAAATTACTAGAAGGGTCTATAGTTTGATGGGATACATTCGGCAGGGATAAGATCGGATTTTGTTATTTAAGAGGCCAATTAATGTTTCACTTAATGCACGTTACTATTACACGCATCAACCAAATAGTAGAATTTTGAATCAACCGATGAACTACAAATTAACCCACTCCTACACCGCGAGTTTTCACTACATTTAATCCCAAGCATGTTTTAGATTTAGTGATGGATCGTGCAAGGCACATTTACAACCTTGAATTTAAGAACTGATGTGACAAGGTAAGTATGTTCTTCATTTAAATTACAAATACACAATCAAACACACCATTATGTGCACAAATCATTTATTTCCTGGAGCAGTTGAAGCAGCGAGAGAGCACGTCGAATAGCTTACAGTCGATCTTTAACTCTAAGCCGGGTTAATCTTGTGCAAGGAAGAGGTATGTGTTGTCTTCATCATTTCTACATTTTCAATTGCATCCATAATACATTCATAGGTTGGTATCTCACTCTGTTTGTTTGCAGAAAATGCCTCCAAGGAAGATGACAACTAGGATCTCACCAAGGATGCCCAAGATAAGGGAACCGGAGTTTAGGGAATGATCTACGTCAAGTGCTGCAAGGGAGTTGGATTTCACCTCAAATATTCAATTTCTTATCTGAACGTCCACCAAGAAGTAGTTTATCTAGACTCTAGCGTTCAATGACATAGAAGCGACCACATGGGTCTAAAGTGGTGCTCTCGCATTGGGGTGACTTGTACAACAAAATTATTCAGGAGGAATACCTTGAGTTCACAACTCATAGCAATCTAGATGTCTGAATATTTGATGATGAGGTGTTTCCAAACATTCATAGGTCAAATATGCATAGGTTGGCTAGCCGGACCCTAGTTCTACCCTACATCGAGACCTTGGGATGGATAATTGACCATGCGTACATGGTAAAGTGCACCATAAACAATGAACATGATGAGTGTGTTGGTGTTTTCCTTTTGACGTAGGAGCAGAAGTACTAAAAAATTAGAGACGTGGAGGAAAGGCTAAACACAGACTTCATGGTCAAGTTTTATGAGATTCATGATACCAGTCGATTTCTAGCCTCGTGGTGGAAAGAAGACAATAAATTCACAAATAGGAGCACTAGCTAGTACAAAAAAATAAATATCCAAGAGCCATACATGTATCTGATGGCGTTAATTTGTCGATTACAAGGAGAAAAGTATTGCTCCAAATTTTCAAAGGCATGGATGCCCTTAGCATACACCATGGAAATTTAGGGGAGCACCTTCAACTGGGGAGAAATTATATCCAAGCATCTTAGTATAAATATTTCATAGGCTCAGACACCAAAGGAAGGAGAGGTTTCATCTTTCTACATGGCATCCTACTTGCTGGATGTAATTTGCGCAAGGAACATTTTTGTTGGTGTGAATTTGAGATGCCATATTTCTTAATTGCCTATACATGTCTATTTCATCACATTGTGGGAAAATAGATACAAGAGATCATATTCTTTAATATGTGATGAGTTCCTAGCAAAGGTTTACTTCCTCATCTTTAGAAAAGAGTTCCCTCAGCTTTCGTCGACGGAAAAGAAGATGACAGAAACAATTGGCCACTAGTACTTCGTAGAAACTAGAACTTATATTAGAGTGTTTAGAGATACCGATGCACCCCACCTTCTCCATTTTCATTTCCAAAATCGCCTCATTTTGGGGGATATTTTCTACCAGACAATGTTGCAAGGATACAATTCCTCCCTGGTCAAAGAGAAGAAGAGAGTTTCATTCCCTATGGTTTCCACGTAGGATTTTATATGGTCATAGACACTACGCATGTGAAACAAGAGGGGTTGAATTAGCTCAAGTATCAATTTAATACAGGTTTCTTTCACAAGAAATATCCCAAGGGATTAGTTCCCTAGAAAGTGACACAGGTATCCTCCTATTGGGTATATGCTCATGATAATTTTGAAGACGAAATCTTCACTGAAGGTGCCCAGGACTAGGAGGAAGTACTGCAAAGAAAGGACAACTTGAATATGACTAATTTTAAAGCGATGTCCTTGGACGAGCAGGTTGATACAATAGAGAAGACAGCTCAAGAATCTCTTAGGGTCAAAAATGAAAGAAAAACAGTGGAAGCGGCGGACACCCAAAGGAAGGGGATGTTGTTACTGGAAGAATTCCAAAGAGCCATACAAAGGGTAGAACAATATACCCCACTTAACCCTTTGATTGAATCACTAAGGATTACCCCGATCAACACCAACAACTAGGGGGTAGATTCAAATGGCTCAAGTACCGCTCCACTAACAAAACTTGTCGACCAGGAAGACATTGTCTAGGTGAGATCGTGGATAACAACTGCAGTTCAGTAAATCCCAATAGGACTATCAAGCGGAACAGGGGTGTCAGTTGTTCTTGTGGACCTAATTACTATATATGATGATGATGAAGGCTCAAAGGTTTCACACAAATATCCAGTTGTAATCACCCAAGAGGAAATCCCAAGAGAAGTATCTACTCTGGCTCCCGATGAAATTGTATCAGAACCTCGGGAGGGTAGCCAAGACCCCAAAATCACTATTGATGCTGAATTTATCAATTCACTAGAAACACATCTGACAGGAGAGACTCAGTCACATGGTTCTAGCTCCAAATATGACATGGACATGGGTGAACAAGGAGGAAAAATGAAGCTACCAGAAATTGGCACCCCACCAGCTGAACCTTCAATCTGTATAGAGTTTCCGACTACTCCCTCATCTGGAGTGAAAATATGGTTGATTATTGAAACCAGGAAGGATGAATAGACTACAGAGCATCCAATAAAATCCCTTCCTAAGGAGTCGATTGGGCCCAACCATGAAACAAAATAAGAACCAACACAAGAAGAAACCAAGGAGGATCTCTACACACCAGGAAGCCTGGGCAATACGTTGTCCTTGGGAGATCAACAGATTATGGATCCTGTAGATGAAATTGTCGATGTGCATGGCATTTCTTATGACAGTAAGAGAAAATACACAATGAAAAGGACTTTCAAGGAAATAAAAATCACCTTGGATAACACTCTGTTCATAACCATGGAAGAAACACTATTTGACACAGAGCATGCTAAGATGACCAAACTCATTAGAGATGGAATGACCATAATGGATTTCACACTTAACAGAGAAAAGAAGGACGAAGAGGAGGAAGTTTCCATAAGAAACTAATTGGACCATCTTCGTAATCAGGCTGAGTACTACCAGAACTCGATACAAGCGGTGGTACTCTTAAAGAGAGAGTTCCAAGAAATGTATGGGAAATTCAGAAGAGAAAGAGACCTCTTCACCACTCGAATAGTTGATCTTCAATAAGATACTTTAATGGGGATGGTGACCTGCAAATATATGCAACGGTGGTTCGAAAAGGCACATTAGGCCTTAGAATGAATCGACTACATATGTGAAATACATAAGTGTCATTATTCATACGATCATGGTATCCAAGTGTTGATGGACAATAGCATCACTCGAATACGTAAAGCATTCGAACACTGGGTGTCCATGGTCCAAGATCCTCTGCGAAAAATGCAAGAAAGGTGGGAAGAATGTGAGAAAAGTTGGGAGAAAATCAACCTAAAAATGAAGGGCATTAATTTTCCAGAGTTTGGTCCACCGGAATATTTCACCCACTTACAAGATATTGTTAAACAACATGAAGAGAAAGACCTTGCATGGGAAACAAATATTTCACAGACTTCAAGCAAGATCCCAAGTATAGTGAGGAAGTTCATGGAAGTCCCGATCAAAGTTTTGGCAGTCTTACAACACTTAAGTGTCAAATTGATCAAGTACAAGGAAGGAGCAGTAGAGATAAAGGAAATTCTCTCTGGCCCGATCGATCGGCATAGGTTCCCATATGCAAACACATGTGAATACCTCTTCTTCTAGTGGTCAGAATATGATAGAAATAATCCACTGCAGTGAAAGGATCAAGTGATCTTAGGAGAAAAAAGAGATAAATATTCCATGTGTCATTTGTTTCACTTAACACGACTTTAATTAGTGGTTTTTAACTTAGTGATTTTTTATAAATAGGAAGGTCGACCTCGTTTTTAAATCTTAATGGTTTTGGAGAGAAATATTTTTCTAAAATTTTGTAATAGAACTACTTCTGTGCAAGTTTATTTTAATTAAGAAGTTATGTTTAGAACTAGAGACACTTCTATCATCTAAAGCGTGAATATGTTTAGACCGAGGAGTATTATATCTGTCTTCGAATTCGATATTTTTTTCTTTGTTGAGTAAGATTTGATGTACCTCTATTTAAATTTACCTTATGATGTTTTAACAGTTCTTTTATTCTAATTTGGTGACTAGAAATCGATTGTGTTAACCTGTGATTGATGATAGAGTATTGCAAATTACCTTTCTTGCACTAACTTCTTATCACACGTATGTTTATTTTCTTTAACTGTTATCCCAGACGATGTTGAATGTCCACTAATTAAAATGGTATTAATGTTAGTTGGAAGTTGTTTATATATTCTTCGTTTTCATGTTAGGGTAAATGTTATCCTAAACCCATCCTTCCCCCCAAAACACATATTTAGATTCTCTCTTTCATCTAGTCTAGAGTTTCATCTTCCTTTTGTTTTAACGTTAGAAAAAAAACCAAAAAAGAGAAATTCCTAGCCTGAGGAGAAGGATTAACAGAAAATAAATATATGTCCATCAATCACAATCAAAACCCATTGATAAACCAAGCTAGATTGTGAATATGGAGAACCTTACCACTCATCAAATGCTTACGAGTCTAATTGGGCCTCTTAGGCTAGTTTCGTTCCTGCTATTAATTTAAAGGGATGTCGTACCCCTCAACATAATTGGTGCTAGAAAGAGGGCCAATGAATGAATGACTAATAATATTTATGATAATATATCCTGCATAGTCTATAGATTCAAAATATCCCACATGCATGGCTATTCATTCTCAATACAACCCACATACAAAGAGTACTCCTGATACGAGTAACTCACCTCATCATGAAGAAGAAGAACACATATTCCCTTAAATACCTTACGCTCTTCCCCACGAGGAGTTGAACAATTTTAGAAGAATCACAAGAGCTTACACCTGACAAACTTTAGCATTACCTTTAGCTCCTTTACATTCTCGTAGAAAACAAGTAAGAAGATGAGTTGTAGACACCCCTGACCATGTGTTTTTTCACATGGTAGAAGACCTGATATATTTTTCCCTTATTGAGATCAAACAACCCCTTAATCTGATACCCGAAATGCTAGCTAGTAATTGTTTTGAACCTGCCAATTTTGACTCTGAAGAGGAAGGGTCTAATTCAGATCGCTCAGCTTTTGAATTGGAAGACATGGATGATAATAACGATAAAAATGAATAAAGGAGAAATCAACCTCAAGATAAACAACCATGGTTGGCCAGAGATGCTCTGGAAATCCATGGATGGTGCATAACCTACCCCAACATCCAAATAAATTACTCACGAAATTTAACCCTAAAACCTCTGGATTACCTGAGGACCATATCAAGAAGTTCATATTATCTATAAGATTGATGAACGCACAACATGAATATGTAGTGTGTAGGATTTTTCCCTATACCTTTGAGAATTCATCCTCGACTTGGTATTTTAACCTACTAGTTGGATCCATAACTAGTTAGACGAAGTTTCAAAAGGATTTCTTAGACAAATTTGTAGAAGAAACAACCACAAGAGATTTAATGGTTGAATTTTTTGTCGCCACTATGAGTCCAAAAGAGAAGGTTAAATATTTCAACCAACGGTTTACCACTATCCTGAACAAATTTCAACCCAAAGCTAACCCTACCCAGGAATTGCAAAGTAAAGTATACGATAATTCTCTCCCAACTTCCATCTTTGTGCTCATAAAAAGGGATACCAAACATACCCTAGATGAAAATTTCGAGGAAGCTAAAACGATTGAATTCCAAATGAAAGGTTGCAAAGAAGGTCAAATCTCACTGATGAAAAAAGAAACCCAACCTCTAACTAAGAGAGGACATTTTTTAACAAGACCCCTGATAAAACAAACAGAACCAAGTCCTAATAAATAAGGAGGATATCTATAAATCCAACAACAGATGATCAAAAAACTCTCCAACGAGATTGTATATATGAAAATGAGTGTTGGGGAGGGAAACAAAAATCAAAGACTTTATAAACCCTTTTATTTTTAAATCCACCTTTCAAAGCTATAGAACCTCCCCCAACTAACCTAAACATTGACTTAGGGATTGTAGCATCTGACACTTTCTGCATGTACGACCAAGAGAATCATTCATAAAGGGACTACCCTCAATGGGTTCATGTTATGAATTTAATGGATAACTGATTCCTAGATGAATTCTACCTAACTGAACAACCCAGTGGCTCGGCAATAAACGAAATCGATCGGGAAAGTTAAGATCCATCGGAAGAGACAACCATGTTATTATGGGATTCCAACCACCTAATGCCTTTCAACGATGCCATTAAGGTGCAAGAACCTCCCATTGAAGTCTTAGTTGTATAAACATGAGGAAAAAGTCAACCGGTCCAAACTAATCCCAACACTACTCAGTTATCTAGAGGGAATCAAGCAATTGATTACCCAAAACCCCTATTTTCTTTTTAAAATAATCCCACAAACATACACACACATGGAGCTCCTAAGATAGGCTATAATGTGGTAGAAGACTTGAAGAATATGAAGACTAATGTTTCTGTCATGGAAATGTGTAGGATCCCTCAACAAAATCATTTCCTATTACAGGACTTAAAATCAATAGGAGCCCCTATGACAAGCACTAACCTATGAGAGGTTCCATCCCCCACTGATTTAACAAATAAACCAAGTGTGAATGCTTGATCTTTAGAAAAAATAGGAAATCCTTTTGTCCCTCCTTTCCTTTTAACATTTGAAGTCTTTAACAGAAACCTACATAATTTCCTTATCGATTCAGGGGCATCTTCCAATGTCATGCCATTGTCAATCTATATGAAATTTAACACAATCCCAATCAAAAGTGATAAACATGTTATAAAAATAGATAGGACTCAGATGAAGGTTATTGGGGAACTTAAATATTTCATGATCAGAATGGCTACACCCCCAATATGTGTTCAAGTAATTGACATAATCGTAGTAGACATCCCAGAGTCCTATGGATTGTTACTTAGTCAAGACTGTTCTGAGAAATTAAATGGATAATTTAGTACTGACTGGGATCACCTCTAGTTTCCATTAAAGGGAAATACAAACATGATTAGGATCGATAGAAAAATATATCTCAAACATACTTTTACTAACTTAGAGACTCGAAACGAACCCTCGTCGACAGATTTCCCTGTGTTAGGAAACTACTCCTGCGATTCTGATTTAGGAAATTTCACCACTCTCCCATATGATGTACCTCTCACTCAAAAATCTAAAATGACCTTTCAAGTAAACCTACTGGCAGTCGCAGAAGAAATCATATTCTATCAGGATTCTCCATCGGGAGTAGCAGACAAGGAAGATGAAAGTGAGAAAATAGCTAGGCATGAAGAAGTTATTAATTTATGCTCACAAGTTTGGACTCTCTACTTTGATGGTTGTAAATCGTAAGAGGGGTCGAGAGCAGGATGTATCCTCATTGACCCAAAAATTAAACAAAACTTCTTATCCTGCAGTGTATAATTTGAAAGCACTAACGACATTGTTGAATATGAATCTCTAGTCCAAGGACTAAACAAGGCCATAGACTTAAACATCAAAGAATTATAATTTTTTGGATACTCAGACATTATTGTTAGACAAGTAAAGAATATCATTCATTGAAATTCACCTCACTTGAGGAACTACCAACATGAAGTACATAGGATAATAGACAATCTTGAGGCCTTCAACATTACCGCTGTTCCCAGGACAAAAAATACTCTTGCTAATTCTTCATCCACGACAACCTCAAGATGATCTCCTTTAGAAGACTATGAAGCCTCGAATTTTTCAGTGGAACTTATCTACAGACCTATTGACGAGCAAAAATGACCATTCGTTAATTGGAAGAGTGAATCTGTTCCGGGGTTGTCTAATTAACCCAAGCCGTTTGGATTGACCCACTCTAACGGGTTTAATGGCTCTGTTGGCCAATCTAAGGTCCTAAAGGAAACAAAAAAATAAATAAAAGAAACGAAATAACTCATTAATCACTAATGTATATATGTACATCTAAATATATATATAGTTTAAATGATATTTATATGATAGTTCTATTTGTCTAGTTCATATATACAAGATATACAGATAATGAGTTTTAATCTGAACTCATAAAAAATCAAATGTATAATGGTTCTTTTGATGGAAATAAAAATAGAAAGAAAAATTCACTATTTCTTTTTGTTTTGTTTTTACATCATTTAATCTATACACACCTCTAAGATCAAATATAAAACTACTATTTAAAAAAAAACAGATAGTAAGAATTATACTACATATAATGATTTCGATTATAGACTAGCAAATAATAAAAAGGAAGAACAAACTAACCTATCAATCACTTTGAAGAGTATGCATCCAACTGTTAACGTAAATCGTACATCAGTCCATCCACGAGAGAAATCTGTTGTGCATCTTTACACTATTTGGGACAAACGCTAAATTGTGGATTCACTGGTGTATTTAATTGATGAAACAGTAGAACGCAAAATGATTACAGTGATATAATAGAATACTAGCAATAATGTATAACATAAATCCTACAGTTGCAGCTTGCATTTACTCAATCAACATGTTTGAGGTAAACCTCATAATATGAATTGGGTAATCAATTACTTTTTATAAAACTGAAGCATAAAATCGTGAACTATGAAGGAAAAATTATCTTGACAACAAAATAAACTGCGAAGATGAAAGCTATCGGCAGTCATCTAATTATCAAGATAAATGAAATATAGACAATAAAAAAATTCACAGATGGCCAAAGCATAGAGTAAATATTTGTTAAGTCTAAACTCGAGTGTAAACTGTTCACAACTAGCCCCAGGCCAAGATGCCTGGATTACAAAAATAATGGGTTTATAAAGGCCTCATAAAAGATAAATGTTTATTTTTCTAAGATCAAATATTAATTACAAAAATCAAAAGGGGGATACAACCACCTAGATTATACTAACTCCTGTTAAGTAACAAAAGTTCATTTCAGTTCATTCAAAATACATCATAGATATGACTGGAAGGTCTTAAGAGTGCCTCAGATCAATTTTGAAATCATGGATCCCTGAATATCCTGAAAGAAAAGGAAAATAGAAAGATTTCATATATATTTTCAACCATTAATTTACACAATTCGAATTAACATAACTGGCTACAAAATCTTGCGATTATGTAGCTAGTTATCTTAGTAAATGAAATCTCATTTTATTGAATGAATAAAACAAACTAATTTAATAATGAAATATAGTTTATTCAACAAACAAGATAATCTAATTTAAGAATCAAATTAAACATGATACTAATTTAAGAGATCATACCTCTAACCATGAAATCAAATCGTATCAGGAAACCTTGGAATTTACAATGGTTGTTGCAGCCTCAACATTTTTACATATCACATGACCTATAGTCTTCATACGTTTTTCTTTTTTTTGAATGACAGATTCAAACTTGTGGTTTTTTCTTGTTAAAACATCGATCTGATCTTTTAAAGCCTTAACCCGTGACTGTAGAATTGGGATATCAGTATAATATCTATCAGTCCATGATAGACAGACTTCACACTTTGACTGTGTGGCGGTTGCATGAGAACAAACAAGATTGTGGACCGGAGCACCTTCCATACGGATAGTAGATTCATTGCATAACTTGACACTAGGAAACTCTAGATTGTTTTACAAACATCGAGGTAAATTGTCAATGAAGTTATAGGGCCGATCAACATATGGCTTGAATGACAAAGGGTCTTCTTCTGTGAGGAATTTTTCGATTTCAGAGTCCAAACTCTCATTAACCTAGATCATGCTGATCGAGGTTGCATGAGAATTCGATTTGTTACGAAGCCTCCTCAAAATCAATCTGTCGTCCCTTTTGTTCTTAAAATTTATATCAAAACTTCTTTTAGATACTTTCCCTGTAGGTTTCTTTAAATTTTTAACACGGTCATTAGGATGTATAACCTTCTCACAGACCTATTGAATAACCTTTGGATCGATTGAGGGTTTACTGTAGGAGGATGAGACACAGGCCTGGATGGGTGAGAGGGGTGTTGTAGGGTAGGTTAGGGTTTCTTCAACCACTAGCTTATCAACCTCATCAACATTTTGATTAGAGAAACCATTTCTCACTACAAACGAGTCCTAATTATCACTCTGCAATTCTAATGGATGCACAAGTAAGATTTTAATTAGGTCGTGATGGAAGAGGCTAGAGTCTTCTCATTTCTTTCTATATATTTTACCCATTGTATAAAGACTCCTCAATAAGTAATATGACATGTTCAAGGGAAAACCCATAAAAACCATAAGAAAATGTAGGTGGTACAAAAACACCAGACCCAAACATCCCTCGCAGGTAACAAATTGTTTTAACACAGCAAGCAAGTCGTGCCATCGAGATTTCAGGCAGGAAATGGGCATACCTTTGTCGCATCCCTTTATCTTTTGAGATGTAAATAGAAGGGTCCAGGGAACTTCTTCCACTTTTTCATTCTTGAACCATCGTTGGCCACTTGTAGGGAGTCCTGTAGCTTGACTCAAGAAATCCTCTGTAATCTCAAGCTGGACATCGCCCACTTTAGCTCTACACCCATCCAAGGAGAAGGAGAACTCCTGGGCAATTTGTAAATTGAAACCTTGAAATTTTTTAATGAAAATGAGCCAACCACTTCTCTCCAAATCTTCTCTAGCGTCGTCATATAAGAGAAAGGTTTGAATACCATTTGGTTCGATTCTCACGACAAGAGCCATACTGGACGGGAGGGTACTCAAACAAACACAGCATGCAGGGAGGGTTTGCGAAAACAAAACAGAGCCATACCCCGAGCCCAAGAAACACCAACAATGGACGCTGTAAAAACTCATAACGATGGGATGGACGTTTAATTGAAATACATGTGAATAAGGTTTGCAAGGCCCAAGGCCATCCTTGGAAATGATGGCTGACTGTAAATCGTAATGTCACCTTTGCATTTAGTACGAGCTAGGACCAAATCATTAAAAATGACAATAAGTGTGCGCATCGTGGGTTTCGTCACCAAGTTTGGATAAATTGAAAATCGAAAATCAAAGGTTTTAGAAAAAAAAAAACGTAGCCAAGAATCAAACAAAACCATACCAAAAATCAAATCGTGGGGGTCCTTTTTTTATAAAACCATCGATCTCTAGTCATGCTTGGTGTTGAAAGGATCGAAACAAAGAGAGTAAGATCTTGATGGCAAGGAACCAAAACTCTATTAATAAACTGTATGAACAATTTTCCTTTAATGATATTTTAAAACAAAAAGGTAATCACGGTCGCAAGTTGTCATGCTTTCAGTCATGAGTAGATAATAGGGATGAGTGACAACTTACAACTGTCGTTTCGGAAATTTCTCATGAAGAGTGATAAACATTCATGACCCTAGTTAGGTAGCTATATAGATCATTTAATTGATATGAAAAGTTAACAATTATATTGTGCTGCCAACAATGGCGACATGCTGGGAGAAGCAGTTATCGCTGTAATACAAACGAGTTCAGGTTAGAAAAATCTGAAAAACTTCGAATTGAAGAAAAATTGAAAGGTTATTTGAACATCTTAAATAATCATGACGCAGTCCAGTTTCAAATAACTTTTGTTTTAAAAGAAACAAAAACTCGTGACAAACTTCGCAAAAGAAAGCCACGACGTTTAAGTTAATGTCTCCAATACTGTTGACAGGGCCACTACTGCCAGAAAGTGTTCATAGCTTTGACATGGATGTCAATTAACCCACTCTAACATGTGTATCCTGTCATGAAATTTTAGATCAGAACGAAGGATTCTTACGGCCAAAACAAGATTTATATCTAAGAATGTTCTTTTACTTGACATTGCTTCGCTGCTAGCAGGCATGTTCAGTACCCCGGTGAAGTTGTCTTGGCGTCATGCATGTATTTACCTACTTCCAGCAGACATGTTCAGTGTCCTGACGGGTTTACAAACACTTCCCACAACTCTCTGAGAAATTATTCACATTCTGGTATAGTTTTTAAAGATATTCAATAGAGCGGGGTGACGTTGAAAGTTTCAGTTTTTAATACACCTTTATATATCACAAGCCTTTAAATTTTTCTTATTGTCCTTCATCAAGATCCAAAATCAGTTCATTAATAAAACTAATTTTCAAGAACAGGGAGACATCGTTTAGTTGCTCTCTTAAAGAACAGGGATAGCGTAAAGAGATTTTTTTAAAGATGGTCGTGAATACTTTCAAGTGCAGATCAAAACCGAGAAAATGACTTTCAAACAAAAAGCAATCTTTAACCAGGCTATAATTTCAGAGTAATACAACAATTGATGTTCTGACAACCTTTAACAACTATTTTCGGGAGGAGGTATTATGTTTTCTTTGTCTGAGCTAGACCATGGTGCAGGCATGTTTGTTTCAAAAAAGAAAGACCGATAAACAAAAATGAAAACAAAAACAAACCAGCAAAGGAAAAAAAACAGCAAGGAAACCAAAACAGAAAAATATTTACAAAAGGTGTAGGGGAGAGTCGTCAGGTGAAATAATTTTTGAGAGCTTGGCCATTCACCGTGAAGGTGTCTGGATTTCCCTCTAAATTCTGCAGGTGAAAAGAACTGGGACCTAGTTTTTCAGCAATTAAAAATGGTCCCAACCACAGGTTTTGAAACTTAGTATGTTCACCTTTCCCCTCATGAGGTTTGTCCCATTTAAGGACAAGATCGCCTACCTCAAAATTTATGTCAGAGGCAGAATTGGAATCAAATCAGTTTTTGACAATGATTTGATGTTGATCCAATTTTCGTTTGGCTTGAGCTCTTACTTCCTCTAACTTCAGTAAAGCGTTAATCCGACTTTCCAAGGGAGGACAGTTTTCTTCTTGCACTTTCTGCGATAACTGCAGAGATGGAAGGAGAACATGTGGTGGAAGAATCGCTTCCTTGTCGTAAACGAGGAAAAAGGGAGAATTACCAACAACAGTTTTAGGAGTTACCCTATCAACCCAGATTGCAATCAATAGTGCATTATGCCAGTTTTTATGATTTTCAGAGACCATTCTCTTGATGATCTTGATTAGGTTTCTATTAGTTGATTCAGCCAAACCATTGCCTTGGGGGTAATAGATAGAGGAATACTTTAATTTTATTCCTTTATCTAAAGAGAAATCACTAATTTCAAGAGATGAAAAATAGGAAGCCTTATCAAATACTAGGCACTCAGGAATATCGAAATGAGTGATAATATTTGAATTCAGGAAAGATATTACCTGGCTGGTGTTTACCACTTTTAACGGTGCAGCCTCGGACCATCTGGTGAAATAGTCTATGGTTGTTATGATGTATTTATATTGCTGCAAGGATGCAGGTTTGATTGGGCCTATAATATCAAGGCCCCATTGCTGAAAAGGGGAGTCTACCGAAACTGGTTGTAGCGGGAATACTGACTTCTATACTCATGCAGATGCCTTTTGACAGATCACACACTTTCGGAATACGGCATGGGCGACTTTGAAAAGAGTAGGCCAGTAATATCTTGCTCTTAATACTTTGTGGGCAGTGGTGTCTCCACTGAAATGCCCACCAGCTTCCCCTGCATGTAATTCCAATAAGACTTTATTTGCTTCATCCTTTTCTAGACATCAAATAAGTATTCCATCGAAATTTTGGCGAAATAAAATACCATTTACCAGATGAAAAGACGCATATTTTAATCTCAGTGCTCTCCTCTTTTTTGAATCAAGGTGATGGGGAGTTGATCTATGTATTAGATAAAAATTGATGTCATCATACCAAGGATTAGTAAGGTTTTGTGCACAACAGATCTGATTTTGATTGCGTTGATCTTGAATCAACATATCAATTTCATTATGTTGTCTTGTAGTTGAATCAACAACCAATTTACATAAACCTTGGCCTCTAACAATTTGTGCTAGAGTGATTTCAAGGTCATATTCTTGTAAATAAGTGACCCAGTTTTCCCTTTTTTCACCGAGTTCTTTCTGTACTAACAAATTTCTGATAGCTGGGTAAGGGAGAATGATTTTCATCCTAGATTTTAGTAGATAAGATTGAAAGTCTTTTACTTCTTTAAAAACAGCATAAGCCTGTTGATCTATTGCGGGGTAATTAAGTTCTTCTCCCTTAAAGGTTGAGCTCATAAAGGCAATTGGGACTTCATTTTTTTCATCATTCTTTTGGGTTAGCACAGCGACATAAGACCGATCAGAAGCAAAGGTGTAGAGAGTGAAGTCCCGTGAAAAGTCAAGGCTCATTAGGGAAGGAGCTTCTATTATGGATTTTTTTATCGAGTCAAAGGCTTGAATTTTGAGAGGTCCCCAATGGTATTGTACATCCTTTTTTATTAAGTTCTGTAATGGCCTGACCATTTCTGAAAAACTAGGAACAAACCTTCTAACAAAATTTATCTGTCCTAAGAAAGATTGCATGGATTTTTTGGAAGAGGGAGGGGGCAGTTTTGAAATGACTCGGGTCCTTTCAGTGTCAATAATCATCCCTTCATTTAATACAATGAATCCGAGCAACTTGCCTTGTTCTACTACAAATACAGATTTTTTGGGATTTGAAGAGATGTCATACTTACGACATCACTGTAGAACAGATTTTAGATGAGCTAAATGATCTTCTTTATTCTTTGAGAAAACAGTGACATCATCTAGATAGATGAATACAGATTGATTGATTAGACCGCAGAAAGAGATATCCATCACTCTCTGAAAAGTGGCACCGACATTTATAATCCCAAAGGGCATCTTTCTATAAGCATAGGTACCCCATGGAGTACAGAAAATAGTCTTCATCTGGTCTAGGGGAGACATGAGGACTTGGTTGTACCCTGAAAAACCATCCAACAACGATAATCTTTCAGAACCGGATACTTGTTGGAGGATATGTTCCATGGGAGGCACAGGGTAGTTTCCTTTATCGGATGTTCGGTTTAAATTTCGAAAATTGATACATAGTTGGATTTCACCACTCTTCTTCCTTACAGGGACAAGATTAGAGACCCACTGAGTATGTCTTACCAGGAATATTATTTTGGCATTCAAGAGTTTGTTTAGTTCTTTCTTGACTGACGGTTCAAGTTTTGGGTGCATCTTTCTTAACTTTTGTTGAAAAGGTTGGGTTTGGGGTTTCATGGGGATAATGTGTTGTATGATGATAGGATCAAAGGTTTTTAGATCATCGTATGTCCAAGAAAAGACATCTTCAAATTCTTTAAACAACTTAATAAATGTTGTCTTTTCTTGCTCAGAACACCCCATCCCAAATTGATGCATTGTGGGTTATCTTTAGTTCCTAAATTTATTTTTTTATGTGTCAAGGAGGACCATTTCGTTTTATAATTTACTGATTTTCTGAATTTATCGTGCAAATCATAAAAATTTTCTAATCTTACCACAGATTTTGGGATAGAATTTACCACATCTGATGTTGACTCTGGAGATCTTGGATCCAGTATTACCATAAAATCGCGAAGGTTTTCGTCATGGGTACCTTCATCAATAACCGTGCCTTGGAAAGTCTCTTCCATGTGAAAAAAACTGATGATTTGATGATTGTCATCGAAGACTCTCCAATTCGTGATGTTGTCCGGGACGGATGGTCTAAACAACAACTCGACAGAAAACACATTTGGAGAAAGGCCTTCTGTAGGAAAAAGTTTAGAGGCGACATTAGCTAACAAATCAGCCTCATAATTGTTCAATCTTGGAATAGAATTAATGTTAAATGTAGAAAAATTGTTCATTAAATTCCATACCTCAGTTTGATAGCTTTTCAGGTGTGGAGATAAACAGTGAATATAATTTTTTACCTGTCTAACGACAATTTCTGAATCACCGAAGACTGTTAAATTATGAATCTTCAAATCTAGTGTTTTTCTGAGTCCTTGCAAGAGTGACTCATATTCGGTCGTATTTTGGGTGCATTCAAATTCTAACCGGAAAGCGATCAAAGTTTTGTTACCTGATGGATCAATGAGAACACACCCTGCACCAGCTCCTTTCTTCGATTTAGATCCGTCGAAGTAAAGAGACCAGATCTGATTTTCATCAGGTGCATGTGACCACTAAGAGAGGACTGTTGACTGCATGCATGTCATAATTTCAGACTGTTGTTCAGTATTAGTAATGGTAGAAGTTTCAGCGACGAAAATGCCAAAAAAAGTGTTCATTCCCTATGCTTCGGGTGAATTGGAAGAAGCAGTAAATGGTTCATTAGGGTCATTTAAATCCATTACCGTAATCTTAAGATAACGCTCACGATTGACCTTGATTTTGTTAGACTTTCCATTCTCGGGTAGCCACAAGTGAGACCAATCTGTCGCAAAATAACCATGTAGTTATTCGGACCAATCTCTACTTAAAAACATGCCATATACTTCAGGGATATCAATGACAATAATATCAATGATCTGATGGACTCTGGGATTAGATGAAAATTTGATAAGTACATTTTTTAATTCACCTATTACTTTAACACTGATCTGATCAAGCTGAATAATCTTAAGACTGGAAAGTTGAACTTCATCATTGATCTTTTTGCAGATAGACCAAGGCATTATGTTTGACGATGCACCTGAATCTACCATACAATTATGTACATTCATATTGAAAATTTCAAAAGTCAATAAAAAAAGGTGGGACATTTCTGTGAGTATTAACAATAGAAGTTTGTTGTTTTTTAGTTGCAGCCCCTGGAACTATTTTATCTACATTTGTCACGCTTTTTATAGAAGGGTCTCATTTATCAGCGGGCTCTAGTGTCGTTTTAGCGGAGACTTTTTGATCTATTTTGGAGTTGTTTTCTACAACTTTGTTGTTGTTTAAACTGTTGTTTTTGCTATTTTATGCAATGTTCTGCAACATATTTTGCAACAGAAAAGGAAATTTCAACAATTCATACACAGAAATATTAGCTCTAAGTTTTTTTAGATCCTCAATCAAATCATATTCTAAACTTGGAGTTGTTGGATTTTGTTTCGTTTCAATTGGTTTAGACTGTTTTTGAGGTGCATTAATGCCAATCTCAGAAGAAGATTTATTGATTTTTTTACTTCTGGTATTGTAAGTATGTATTGTTTCGAAATTAGTTTGAAAGATGTTATCCGAAAAATGCCCGAAAATGTTGGGAGAGGGTTCATCCTCTTCCACTACTTCTTGTTCATCCACATCTTCAGGAATCTCTGGAGGAACTATGTTATCCTGTGCTTCTAGAACTGTCTGGATAGAAAACTATAAGCTTTCTAAATTTAGCCTTCAGAATTTATGTTGGGTCGGTTTGTGGGAAAGGGTTTTCTAAAAGGGGGTTTATAAGGCCCTTTGCTTGAAGAATCTTGTTCAGCTGATCTTCTCAAATCTATTACCTGATTTGACAACTTCTGAACAACCTTTTGTAAGCTTTCAAGATCAAAACCGTCTGATTGAGTTTTTTTTGGGGGGTCTAGGAAGAATTTCAATTTTCTTCTTGGAGGATGAGATAGTCTATGTTTCGTTAGAGATATTGTCTTTTAGGATGAGAATATCTTTCTCGATTTGACTCGCCTCCTTGAAGTCTTCTAATAAGGTTGTTTTCTTAGACCTTTTAACCCAGATTGCAATGTTTTGGTGTAGGGATTTTGTGTAGTATGCGACGATAAGATTTTCAGCAAGCATTGAATCTGTGGGGATTCGATTATTTAATGTTAGGAACCTTTGATTAAAGTCTTTTATTTTTTCCTTTGGGTTCATCTTTAAACTAAAACTAAAGATTTCCATGACTATGACTTCAGGAGATTTGTTGTCTCCAAATTTCTCAAGGAAACAGGATTCGAATCTTTTCCAAGATGCAATGGTGTGGGGTTGTTGGGAGAAGTACCAAGTAGAGGCATTTCCCTCAAATGTATACGAAAAAAGTCTACACACTACATCTTCGTGTTATACACTTCAGAGTCTAATGGCTAGCATGAATTTTTTAATATGATCCTCACTGATCTGCTTGGAGTCTGGATCAAATTTAGGGAGCCATTTCTCCATATGTTTAGGCAAAGGATGTTGGGGTCCAGGTATGGCCACTGCATCTTGATCGAGCCAAGGCCTGGTGGGATTATTAGTATTTTCCATAGGTGTGGGTGGTGTCGAAGGCTGAGATGAAGAGATGCCTTCGTCAAGTGACTCTTCTCCTGAAGAAGAAGGAGATGAAGGGGGTGGTGATGGTGGAATACCAACTCCTCCTATTGCAGGAATGAGGATATGATCTGGATCAATAGTGTTTAGTGTAAGACCAGTACCTTCAAGTTTCTCCCTAATATCAGAGAAGTATAATGGTTGGTTCAATGGTCGACCTAGTTGTTTTATATAGGCCAAAGCACCATGTGTCCTTAGGAGTGATTGACGAACAATTTTTTGAATGTCGGACCCTGTGGGGTTTGGTGTTACTGGTTCAACAACAATCTGTGGATTTTCGTTTGATGTGGTTGTTGTTTGAGAGACAATGGTGTCGTCAGAACGACTTCTTCTCACTATAGGTGAGCAGGTGTGTGGGGGAGGAGTCTTGCGACCTCCACGTGCCATCAATAGTGTTCAGGCCCTCCTTCTAGTACCATTTGTTGACGAGCAAACATGACCATTCATCAATTGGAAGAGTGAATATGGTCTGGGGTTGTCTAATTAACCCAAGCCGTTTGGATTGACCCACTCTGACGGGCTTAATGGCTTCGTTGGGAAATCTATGGTCCTAAAGGAAACGGAAAAATAAATAAAAGAAACGAAATAACTCACTAATCACTAATGTATATATGTACATCTAAATATATATACATATAGTTTAAACGATATTTATATGATAGTTCTATTTGTCTAGTTCATATATACAAGATATACAGATAATGAGTTTTAATCTGAACTCATAAAAAATCAAATGTATAATGGTTCTTTTGATGGAAATAAAAATAGAAAGAAGAATGCACAATTTCTTTTTGTTTTGTTTTTACATCATTTAATCTATACACACCTCTAAGATCAAATATAAAACTACTATTTAAAAAAAAGAACATAGTAAGAATTATACTACATATAATGATTTCGATTATAGACTAGCAAATAATAAAAAGGAAGAACCGACTAACCTATCAATCACTTTGAAGAGTATGCATCCAATTATTAACATAAATCGTACATCAGTCCATCCACGAGAGAAATCTGTTGTGCATCTTTACACTGTTTGGGACAAATGCTAAAATGTGCATTGACTGGTGTATTTAATTGATGAAACAGTAGAACGCAAAATGATTACAGTGATATAACAGACTGCTACCAATAACGTATAAGATAAATCCTAAAGTTACATCTTGCATTTACTCAATCAACATGTTTGAGGTAAACCTCATAATATGAATTGGGTAATCAATTACTTTTTATAAAACTGAAGCATAAAATCATGAACTATGCAGGAAAAACTATCTTGACAACAAAATAAAATGCGAAGACGAAAGCTATCGGCAATCATCCAATTATCAAGATAAACGAAATATAGACAATAACAAAATTCAAAGATGGCTAAAGCATAGAGTAAATATTTATTAAGTCTAAACTCGAGTGTAAATTGTTCACAACTAGCCCCAAGCCAGGATGCCTGGATTACAAAAATAATGGGTTTATAAAGGCCTCAAAAAAGATAATTGTTTCTTTTTATGAGATCAAATATTAATTACAAAAATCAAAAGGGGGATACAACCACCCAATTATACTAACTCGTTGTTGGCACAAAATTCACCTTTTTTTTATTATCCTATAAGCTGCCTACACCTATGTCTTGCAAACATCAAGTTTTCGTCGCATTTTTCAAATAGACTACATTTTCATTTCTTGGGACATTTGCACATTTGTCTTCGTTAAGTTTTCACGAATGTAAGCGTGAAAACTTCTCCTTTCGAGGTCACATTTCGATCACTATCTGAACTGTCATGATCCTTTTATCGAAATACCTAATGCATTTACCTTTTGTTTATCATTATGTGGCTGGAAGGACTTTCGAACTGTGCTCATTGGACATTCTTATATTATTTGCATAACTTGATTCTATTGAGTTTATAAGGCATTGAGCATTTGGATTTACGCTTTTTATGACTTGCCTGATCATTGATTCTATGAAAATGCATAGGGGCTATGATTAATTTATATATATATATATATATATATATATATATATATGTCTTTTGATATAACCCTTATGTTAATCCTTTCATAATTTTTGGCTTGTCAACTATATGAATGTCGTTTAGGCACATTGGTTAAACGTTTATACAATGGCGCATGGCTAACATTTGGTGTTGGTTTCACATTGATGGTTTAAAAACTATAGTCTAACGTTGATTTGGCGCGTTGGAAAAACACTTACCATTCGATTCTTTGGTTGGCCCAACGATATGATTTTTGAGCTATGCTATCATTGTTTGAACGGATGTGTAGATCGACGGTTGTACTTTACCATTATTATTGTGCATGGCAGTGAATGACTCCACCACCTTCGCATGCTCGTATTTATGCTTACCCCTTTTGCTCGCTCATTGTTGTTGGTTCGGGTAGCTCTGTTACAGTGTGTGTTGATGAATTCAAACCCTTCCCTTACCATGCATTCGGCTCCATGGCCCCAGTCATGCGAGTTGAACCTAATGGCAATCAATCCCTACTGATGTTGGACAATGCCCGCCAAGATTTGGCAGATAGTGGATGTCTTACCTTCATGAAACGTTTTGAGGGTTTTAACCTTTACATAGCTTGACAGTTTGCCATGACCTTTGATGGCTATCAAGCCAAAGTAGGCAACATACAATTGGAAATTGATGAGAAATTTATCAGTCTTGCTACGGGTTTGCCGGCCACTGGACAATGATGGTTCAAGAATTGCAAGGTCGAGGAGGTCCCATGGACACTTCTCTTCCTCTCGCGCAAGGTTACCTCGTGTGACAGAGGTATGTCTATCTCTGCACTTAAACCGTGATGGCACGATTTATTGATGATAATAAAACAGTTCGTGACCTGTGAAGGTCGATACGGACTTGTGTTCCTCCACCACCTGCGTTTGCTTATGGTTTTTATGGGATATCAGCTCAATATTCCCTATTATTTTCATCGTAGCCTTTTTAAAATGTCGAAGAAGTTCAAAAGGCACCAGGCTGACAGTAGCTTGTTTCATTATGGGCTTATCAAGCTTATCGTAGTCTATCATTTGAGTTTGCACGGGGATAGTCTATCTAAAACCTACACAGGTTGACAAACCTGTGGTGAGTGAGGTCAAGGCTGTACCCTCGGTGTCCTACCATATACTACTGCCTAAGCCCTCGGCCGACCCTCCTGTCGACTTACCCCACACTGCCACTAAGAGTGTTAAGACAGTTAAACCTGTGATAAAAATCCCCAAGGCGAATCCTACTGCTAACGATAAGGGTAAAAAGAATGCACGTTTTATTTCAAGGATGGCAAGGAACAAGCCAAAACCTCCTGTTGAGCCAGATCCTATCATCTTGAGTGAGGAGTCCAATTCGGAAGTTGAGCGTTTCTTGGCCAGCGAATAACCTTATTCGCAAGGTTTGTGTGCAGAACCCCCTTATGATTTTGTGTCAAACCTACCCCCCTGCCTAAAGGACGACCCTAACTACCCGGGTATTGAATTGCCTCGTGAAACCCTCGACCATTTTCCCAAACCCTTGCCTGCTCTGTCTAAACCCTCACAGTCACCCTGTGACTAGTGAAATTCATGGTTAGAGCTATATTATGTTGATGTTCCAAAACTCCAATCGAGGATTCAATCATTGGAAGATCAGATTGCAGTCCTGACCAGTCAAAAGGCCAAGCTCAAAGCAGTGGATAAGAAACAAAAGACAACCGGCTCCATCCTGTTCAAAAACGTGGAATCGGCCATGACTGTTGTAAATTCCAAGCTGGCATAAGTGAGCAGCCTCGTCGCTACACAGGTATGTTTTGGTATCATTTGTTTTTTGTAAATAATCTAGGTTTATATAACGATTTGAATTTAGTTTTAAACAGTTATGTTCACATCTTGAATGGCTCTGTTATATTGTGTGCATTCTATATATAGCTTTTCTTTAAATAAAAAGGAATTTCGATTCACGATTTGATTATGCCCAGTATAGAAATCAATAGATTTTGATTGGATTTGAGTAATCTTCATTTGAATTCGTTTGATTGTTTGCCTTCAAATGAATTGGTTTGTATCCAACTTGAAAGGGAAATTTTTCATATTCATTTTAGAACACAATCATGCTCAGATTTGATTTGGTTATGATCTATATTCTATGGTTGATAAACGATTTGATTAAGTTTGATTGTTACGATTCTGCTCGGATTCGATTTCATTATCATTGGTATACTATGACTGGTAAATGTTTTTGGGAAGATACTTGTTACGATGATGTGTCGTGTGATGTTCTAGCTTTGACTGTGTCCAAGTTAAGGATAATGACTCTGTCTCTTTCATGAAAAAATTACGCTCAAATAACATTCGCGCCTGAATTGGAAATGAATCCGAATCATAACAATTGTGTGAAGATCTTAGCTAAATCGATTCGCTTTTGTTCTAATTTGGCAAGTTTATCCTATGAGTCGAGTTCAGAGTATAAATTATGCTCTGTATTTTAAATTTATGGAATGAATTGGTCAAACCCTGATATGATTCGTTTGATTGAAACAATTGTGATCAAAATTAATCGATCTTGTTTGCTTATTGTGCAATGATCAACGATCGTAATCTATAACAAACCCTGTTTGATTAATCCTGTTATGATTTTGATTATCGTTTGGATTCGTTCACAGCCTAAATCAACAGTTATCGTGATAATCCTGTTCGATTCATTAGTGTAACAATGTGTTTGCGATTTTTTCTATTTTCAATTGAATATCAAAACGATCTCATAACAGATGGATTCGATTTGTTGGGAAATGATTATGATTTTGTTTCATGTGATTTCATTTACCCGATTCATGGCTATAATCAAAACAGAGTATTGCTATCTTTGTACTTTGTTAAATGATGTGTATCCTGTTTGAATCCATAATGGAATAATGGTTTCAATTTATGATTTGTTCTCAAGTAATTATTGGATGTCAATTCAATGGAAATTCTTAAAAGATTTGATTTAATTTCAATTCTGATCCTGTATCTTATTTTAGACTAGCTACAGAATCAAATGATTCTGTAGCTAAGTCTGTGGAATTTAATTTTTATCATTTTATTAATAAAAGAGTCTTTTAACTTGTCTATTTTGGATCCTTTTCAGGTGAATTCGAAATTGTATGGGATTTGATGGACAGTTTAGAGGATATTGGAAGTATTGTGGTTTCGTTTTAGTTTCCTAGTTTAGTTGATCTTGGGAATATCTTCCCAGATTATGTAAACAGTTTTATAACTTCCACAGGGAGTTTTTACCCTGTGGAAAACATTTAAATACTTATTATTTTTTGTAATAATCATCCTCATTCATGGGAGAACAAGGACATGGAATTTTAATACAGACTGAGACATAATTTGATATTCTGCTACAGCTTTAGCTTTTCATAATATCAATATTTTGTTTTATGTTTATGTGTATCAATTTGCATTTGGTTAATGACTACTTTAGCTATCTTAGTCTTTTTCAAATGATATAATTTAATCAATATAATCCA
>ML782154.1:1068246-1114583 GCA_009831015.1 Picea engelmannii | reverse complement strand
ATCTGATTTCTTCCAAGTGTATAAAAAACATAGCAATTACTTGATTCAGTTTGTGAATGACAAATTTCTCTTCTTCATAAGTTGAATTATTAAGTATAAGTTTTTGCATAACAGGTTTCCCTTATTGCAGAGATTTATAAATCTTATAATTGTTATGATTTTTTATGTCTTGTTTGTCCTGTAAACAAACTTAAAGAGCATTGCAGCTATCGTTTACGAGAAGCTTCTGGATTGCCCGATGCGAGTTTCCTTCCTCTGACCAGCTTCGAAGTCATCATACACAAGACAAATTTGGAGCGTTTCCAGGTCAGTTTTATTTAGTATATTTATTATTAGTTTAGTTTAGATATAATTTTAGTTAGATATATGTGTAGAATTAGTATATTAGATTGTTTAATTTCAGTAAGTTTTATTTCTTATTTATAAAATCAAAAAATCAACAAAAATATCTTTCTCTGTCTTAGGACAGATTGCAAATGAGTTTTCCAGGTTTTATTTAAATCTGTATTTTGTTAATATTGTACATTTTGTGAGTAAGTTATATTGCAATTAGTAGTTAGACACTTGATTAATTAGTAGTTTGTAAATAGTAGATTAGTTAGTATTAGTTTGTTTTATTATTAGTTAGTATTAGTTTGTTTTATTTAGTTTTATGTTAGTTAAATTTGCTTTATTTGTTTTATTTAGATTAGTTAGTTTAGATTAGTTTTCTTTTTTTTTATTTTTTTTTCTTAGGACCTTAGATTGGATAACGGAGCCGCTAAACCCGTCAGGGTGGTTAATTCCAAACGACTTGGGTTATTAGACAACCCCAGACCGGTTCCACTCTCTCAGTTGACGGATGATCAATTTCGCCCGTCAACACTCGTCTTAAGCTAACAACAGTTCATTTCAGTTCATTCAAAATACATCATAGATATGAATGGAAAGTCTCAAGAGTTTCTCAGATCAATTTTGAAATCATGGATCCCTAAATATCCTGAAAGAAAAGGAAAATAGAAAGATTTCAGATATATTTTCAACCATTAATTTACACAATTCGAATTGACATAACTGGCTATAGAATCTTGTGATTTTGTAGATAGTTATCTTAGTAAATGAAATCTCATTTTATTGAATGAATAAAACAAACTAATTTAATAATGAAATATAGTTTATTCAACAAACAAGATAATCTAATTTAATAATGAAATTAAACATGATACTAATTTAAGAGATCATACCTCTAACCATGAAATCAAATCATATCAAGAAACCTTGGAATTTACAATGGTTGTTGCAGCCTCAACGTTTTTAAATATCACATGACCTGTAGTCTTCATATGTTTTTCTTTTCCTTGAATGACATATTCAAGCTTGTGGTTTTTGCTTGTTAAAACATCGATCGAATCTTTTAAAGTCTTAACCCGTGACTGTAGAATTGGGATATCAGTATAATATCTATCAATCCATGATAGACATACTTCACACTTTGACTTTGTGGCGGTTGCATGAGAACAAACAAGATTGTGGACCGAAGTGCCTTCCATATGGATAGTAGATTCATTGCATAACTTGACACCAGGAAACTCTGGATTGTTTTTCAAACAGGGAGGTAAATTGTCAACGAAGTTATAGGGCTGATCAAGGTATGGCTCGAATGACAAAGGGTCTTCTTCCATGAGGAATTTGTCGATTTCAGAGTCCGAACTCTTGTTAACCTTGATCATGCTGATCAAGGTTGCATGAGAATTTTATTTGTTACGAAGCCTCCTCGAAATCAGTCTTCCATCCCTTTTGTTCTTAAAATTTATATCAACACTTCTTTTAGATACTTTCCCTGTATGTTTCTTTAAATTTTTAACACAGTCATTAGGATGTATAACCTGCTCACAGACGTATTGAATAACCTTTGGATCGATTGAGGGTTTATTGTAGGAGGCTGAGACACAAGCCTGAATGGGTGAGAGGGGCGTTGTAGGGTAGGTTAGGGTTTCTTCAACCACTAGCTTCTCAACCTCATCAACATTTGGATTAGAGAAACCATTTCTCACTACAAACGAGTCTCGATTATCACTCTGCAATTCTAATTGATGCACAAGTAAGATTTTAATTAGGCCGTGATGGAAGAGGCTAGAGTCTGCTCACTGCTTTCTATATCTTTTACCCATTTTATAAAGACTCCTCAATAAGTAATATGGCATGTTCAAGGGAAAACCCATAAAAACCATAAGCAAATGCAGGTGGTACAAAAACACCAGACCGAAACGTCCCTCACAGGTAACAAATTATTTTAACACAGCAAGCAAGTCGTTCCACCGAGCTTTCAGGGAGGAAATGGGCATACCTTTTTCGCATCCCTTTATCTTCCGAGATGTAAATACAAGGGTACAGGGAACTTCTTCTACTTTCTCATTCTTGAACCATCATTGGCCACTTGCATGGAGTCATGTAGCTTGACTCAAGAAATCCTCTGTAATCTCATGCTGGACATCGCCCACTTTAGATCTACACTCATCGAAGGAGAAGGTGAACTCCTGGGCAATTTGTAAATTGAAACCTTGAAATTTTTTAATGAAAACGAGCCAACCACTTCTCTCTAGATCTTCTCTGGCGTCGTCGTATAAGAGAAAGGTTTGAATACCTTTTGGTTCGATTCTCATGACAGGAGCCATACTGGACGAGAGGGTAATCAAACAAACACAGCATGCAGGGAGGGTTTGTGAAAACAAAATAGAGCCATACCCCGACCCCAAGAAACACCAACAGTGGAGGCTGTAAAAACTCATAATGATGGGATGGGTTTTTAATTGAAATACATGTGAATAAGGTTTGCAAGGCCCAAGGCCATCCTTGGAAATGATGGCTGACTGTAAATCGTAATGCCACCTTTGCATTTAGTACAAGCTAGGACCAAAGCATTAAAAATGACAATAAGTGCACGCATCGTGGGTTTGGTCACCAAGTTTGGATAAATTGAAAATCAAAAATCAAAGGTTTTAGCAAAAAAAAACTTAGCCAAGAATAAAAAAAAACGATACCAAAAATCAAATCGTGGGGGTCCTTTGTTTATAAAACCATTGATCTCTAGGCATGCTTGGTGTTGAAAGGATTGAAAGAAAGATAGTAAGATATTGATGGCAAGGAACCAAAACTCTATTAATAAACTATATGAACAATTTGCCTTTAATGATTTTTTAAAACAGAAAGGTAATCACAGTCACAAGTTTTCATGCTTTCAGTCATGAAAATGAAGCATGAATAGATAATAGGGAAGAGTGACAACTTACAACTGTCATTTTGGAAATTGCTCATGAAGAGTGATAAAAATTCGTGACCCTAGTTAGGCAGCTATATAGATCATTTAATTGATATGAAAAGTTAACAATTATATTTTGTTGCCAACAGGACCGTCGATGCCTAACAACATTTCTAACTGGAAATTATTTGAAGGGGATGAACAGATTGTACATTTCCTGACTAACCAGGAGAATTTTAAGGAATTGGCCGTTGATGATGAAATATTAAAAGAACTACTTCTAGAATCAAATCTCCACGAACGGAAAAGGGACATAGATCACTGCAATGAAAAAACAAATTTTAACACGATACCAAAATAAGTGGCCAATCTGGAAAACCTTTTTGACCTAAGAGAAAGATTTAAAAGGCCAAAAAATGCAAAAACAGGGAGCTCATGCCCTATATACGAAACTATAAACCTAGGAACCCCTGAGAACCCCAAGAATGTCAACCTAGGTAAGGCAGTATCCAAAGAAAACAGGAAGGGTCATCTTAAACTATTTAAATAATATCAAGATGTCTTTTATTGGTCCTACCAAGGATTGAAAACATATGATACTCGCATTATCCAGAATACAATCCCATTAAAATATGGAATAAAATGATTCCAACAGAATCTTAGAAAGTACCACCCATCTCTGGAACTCCTAATGTATCAAGAGTTGAAAACGTTATTATATCCTAAGATTATCTTTCCGGTAAGACATTATGCATGGGTAGCCAATATAGTGCTTGTTAGAAAGAATTTTGGCGAAATCCATTTGTGTATGGATTTTAGAAACATGAGCATCATAAAAATATAACTGCCCAGTACCACCCATGGAACAACTCTTCCAGACAATATCTAGCTCTAAATTGTTTTTGTTGCTACACATTTTTTCGGGATATAACCAGGTCATGGTGTCAGAAGATGATCCATCAAAAACTACCTTCCAAACAAAGTGGGGGCCCTTTTCTTATAAACGCATGCTTTTTGTGTAGATAAACACAGGGGAAATTTTTCAGAGGGAAATGGATGTAGCTTTTCGAGGATTGATTAAAAAATGTGTCGTATTCTATTTAGATGATGTAACAGTATACTAAAACAATAAAGAATACCACGTTCAACATTCGACTCAGATATTTTAAAGGTGTAGGAAGTATGGAATATAATTGAACCCTAAGAAGACCATCTTTGGTGTAGAGAAAGGAAACTTAATAGTTCATATAATATCTCGGGAAGGAATCAACATTGACCCTAAATGGATCAAAGTGATAGCTCAACTTCCTTTGCCTCACAATAAAAATTCCATGCAATCATTTTTTGGGAAAATCAAATTTGTCAGAAAACTTACTCATGAATTCACTGAAACTGTTAAACCTTTACAAAACATTACTCGCAAAGATGCAAAGTTTAAATGGGATTAATAAAGGAGTGGATATTTCAATAACATCAAAATTTCCATCTCCCCAATACCAGTGTTGTGAAACCTTGAATTTCGCAAAGATTGTTTCCTTTATACCTTTGCTTATGACCAGTCCTTGGCTATAGTACTTACCCAAAAGGATTATGAGAACAATGAAGCACCAATGTCCTTTATGAGAACCAACCTCCAAGGAGTTTAAATAAACTACCATGATATAGAAAAACATTCTTATGCAGTATATAAAGAAGTCAAGCATTTCAGATCCTATATCCTGAAAAATCACACTAAGGTCTTAGTACCACATCCAACAGTCTGATCTTTGTTCACTCAACAAAATATGGGAGAAAGGAGAGGAAATTGGATGGGATTTGTTCAAGAATTTGATCTAGACATAAAACCTACCAAAATAGTCAAAGGACAAGGATTGTGTAAACTAGATACTGAGTCCCAAGATTTGATCAACATGGAAGACCTCGGTTGGGAAAATGAACTATCATTATGGTGTGGAGAAGCCTTATACGTACCTCCCAGGAAAGAATCCTAGTATGTAAACTTGTTTTATATCCTGGATCATGGAACTTGTCTAGAAAACCTAAACCCTAGATAAAGGAGAGCCCTTAAGTTAAAATATTCTCAATATCACCTCATAAATTATGTGCTTTTCAGTGTAAACTGCGATGGAGTACTCCTTAGATGTATTGAACATAATGATGTAGAAAAATTTCTCAAATAACTCCATGACGACCTAACAGGAGGATATTTTGCAGGAGAAATCATGACTCACAAAATATTAAGGGTTGGTTATTATTGGCCCACTTTGTTCAGAGATGCTCATGCATATAGCACAAAATGCAAATCTTGTCAAATGAGTGTCGGTAGGGAAACGATACCATCTATTCTACTCCAACCAGTACCCATATCCAGACCTTTTGAGCAATGGGGAATATATGTTATCGAATAAATTACTCCAAATTCTTTGAGACGACATAAGTATATCTTGACTGCAACAGATTATTTAACAAGGTGGACAAAGGATATCCCTCTCATGCACATTAATGAAAAGGTAGTGATCCAATTTTTAGAAAAACATCTAATAACAAGGTTTGGGATGCCTTCCATCCTTGTTTTTGACATTTCTACCGATTTCTCTTCCACGTGCTTGACATAATTCTCCCTTGATAAAGGGACCATAATAAGATATTATGCAAACTATTATCCACAAGGGAATGGAGTAGCAGAGTCAACTAATAAAAATCTAGTGTGAATTTAAAAAAAAAAAGTTGTTGAAAATCAAATAAATTGGCATAATTTACTTCATAATGCTCTCTGGGTTGATAGAGTGACACCTAAAGAATCCATAGGAAACTCTCCATACTTTCTAGTATATGGGAAATAATCCATTGTCCCAAACAGATTATACCTTCCATATTTACATCTTTCCCAGGCATCAAGAGGTCATCCCTCATCAACTCTACAACAAAGGATTGATACGCTTCTCATGTTGGATGCAGAAATGGAAAAGGATAAAGTTAATTATGGTTTGACAAACATAAGGCCATAGATTCAAAATAGCCCACATGCATGGCTATTCATTCTCAAGACAAGCCACATACAGAGAGTACTCCCGAGACGAGTAACTCACCTCAGCACGAAGAAGAAGAACACCTATTCCCTAAAAACCCTTATGCTCTTCCCCAGAAGGAGTTGAACAATTTCAGAAGAATCACAAGAGCTTATGCCCAACAAATTGGAACATTTCCTTTAGCTCCTTTAATTCCTCATAGAAAACAAGTAATAAGATGAGTTTTCGACACCCCTCACCAAGTTTTTTTTCACAAAGTAGAAGACCTCATATATTTTTCCCTTATTGAGATCAAACAAACCCTTAATATGGTACCTGAAATGCTAGCTGGTAACTGCTTTGAACTTGCCGATTTTGACTCTGACGAGGAAGGGTCCAATTTAGATCGCTCAACTTATGAATTGGAAGACATGGAGGATAATAACGATAAAAATGAATAAAGGGGAAATCAACCTCAAGATAAACAACCATGGTTAGCCAGAGATGCTTTGCAATCCTAGGATGGGTGCATAACCTGCCCCAACATCCAAAAAAATTACTCTCGAAATTTGACCCCGAAACCTCTGGATTGCCTGAGGACCATATCAAGAAATTCATAACTACCCAATACCACCCATGGAACAACTCTTGCAGATAGTATTTGGCTCTAATTTGTTTTTCTCCTATATGGTTTTTCGGGATATAACCAGTTCCTGGTGTCAGAACATGATCGATTAAAAACTACGTTTCAAACCAACTGGGGAACCTTTTCTTATAAACACATGCTTTTTGTGTAGATAAACGTAGGGGAAACAGTTCAGAGGGAAATGGATGTAGCTTTTTGAGGATTGATTAAAAAATGTGTGGTAGTCTATTTAGATGATGTAACAGTATACTAAAAAAATAAGGAAGACCACTTTCCGCATTCGACTCAAATATTTTAAAGGTGTAGGAAGTATGGAATATAATTGAACCCTAAGAAGACCATATTTGGTGTAGAGGAAGGAAATTTATTAGTTCATATCATATCTCGAGAAGGAATCAACATCGACCCTAAATGGATAAAAGTGATAGCTCAACTTGCTTTGCCTCAAAATAAAAAGTCCATGCAATCGTTTTTTGGGAAAATCAAATTTGTGAGAAAATTTACTAATGACTTCACTCAAACTGTTAAACCTTTACAAAAAATTATTTACAAATATGCATAGTTTAAATGGGATGAATAAAGGAGAGGAGATTTCAATAACATCAAAATTTCCATCTCCCAAATACCAGTGCTGTGAAACCCTGACTTTAGAAAAGATTTTTTCCTTTATACCTTTGCTTCTGACCAGTCCTTGGCTGCAGTACTTACCCAAAACGATGATGAGAAAAATGAAGAACCAATTTCCTTTATGAGAACCAACCTCCAAGGAGTTTAACTAAACTACCTTGATATAGACAAACATGCTTACGAAGTATATAAAGCAGTCAAGCATTTCAAATCCTATATCCTGAATAATCACACTAAGGTCTTAGTACCACATCTAGTGGTCTGATCTTTGTTCACTCAACAGGATATGGGAGAAAGGATGGGAAATTGGATGGGAGTTGTTCAGGAATTTGATCTATACATAAAACCTAGAAAAATAGTCAAAGGACAAGGATTGTGTAAACTAGATACTGAGGCCCAAGATTTGATCAACAAGGAAGACCCCAGTTGGGAAAATGAACTATCATTATGGTTTCGAGAATCCTTATACATACCTCTCGGGAAATAATTCTAGTATGGAAACTTTTTTTATATATTAGATCATGGAACTTGTCTAGAAAACCTAAACCCTAGAGAAAGGAGATCCCTCAGGTTAAAATCCTCTCATTATTGCCTCATAAATTTTGTTATTTTCCGTGTAAACTACGATGGAGTACTCCTTATCTGTATTGAACATAATGACGTAGAAAAGGTTCTCAAAGAACTCCATGACGACTCGACAGGAGGACATTTTGCAGGAGAAACCATGACTCACAAAATATTAAGTGTTGGTTATTATTGGCCCACTTTGTTCAGAGATTCTCATGCATATGCCAGGAAATGTAAATCTTGTCAAATGACCATCGGTAGGGAAAAGAGACCAGATATTCTACTACAACCAATACCCATATCCAGACCTTTTGAGAAATGGGTAATATATGCCATCGAATAAATTACTCCAAATTCTTTGAAACAACATAAGTATATCTTGACTGTAATAAATTATTTCACAAGATGGACAAAGGCTATCCCTCTCACGCACATTAATGAAATGGTAGTGATACAATTTTTAGAACAACATATAATAACAAGGTTTGGGATGCCTTCCATCCTTGTTTTTGACATTTCTACCTATTTATCTTCCACACACTTGACATAATTCTCCTTTGATAAAGGGATCATAATAAGATATTATGCAAAGTATTATCCACAAGGGAATGGAGAAGTAGAGTCAACTAATAAAAATCTAGTGCGAATTTAAAAAAAGAAAGTTGTTGAAAATCAAAGAAATTGGCATAATTTACTTCATAATGCTCTCTGGGCTGATAGAGTGACACCTAAATAAACCATAGGAAACTCTCCAAACTTTCTAGTATATGGGAAATAATCCATTCTCCCAAACGGATTGTACCTTCCATATTTATAGCTTTCCCAAGCATCAAGAGGTCAGCCCTCATCAACTCTACAACAAAGGATTGATACCCTTCTCATGTTGGATTAAAAAATGGAAAAAGATAAAGTTAAGTTCAATGCTCATCAACAAGTAGTTAAAATATGGTTTGACAAGCATAAGGCCATAGATTCAAAATAGCCCACATGCATGGCTATTCATTCTCACGACAACCCAGATACAGAGAGTACTCCCTAGACGAGTAACTCACCTCAGCACGAAGAAGAAGAAAAACTATTCCCTGAAATACCTTACGCTCTTCCCCACGAGGAGTTGAACAATTTCATAAGAATCACAAGAGCTTACGCCTGAAAAATTGGAGCGTTACCTTTAGCTCCTTCACTTCCTCGTAGAAAACAAGTAAGCATATGAGTTGTCGACACCCTTGACTAGGTTTTTTTTCACACGATAGAAGACCTCATATATTTTTCCCTTATTTAGATGAAACAACCCCTTAATATGATACCTGAAATGCTAGCTGGTAACTTCTCTGAACCTGTCGATTTTGACTATGACGAGGAAGGGTCTAATTCATATGGCTCAACTTTTGAATTGGAATACATGGAGGATAATAACGATAAAAATGAATAAAGGGGAAATCAACCTCAAGATAAACAACCATGGTTTTCCAGAGATGCTCTGGAAATCCTAGGACGGTTGCATAACCTACCCCAACATCCAAAAAAATTACTCTTGAAATTTGACCCTGAAACCTCTTAATTGCATGACGACCATATCAAGAAGTTCATATTAGCTATAAGATTGATGAACATAAAACATGAATATGTAGTGTGTAGTATTTTTCCCTATACCTTTGAGAATTCATCCTCAACTTGGTATTTTAACCTACTAGTTGGATTCATAACCAATTGGGCGAAGTTTCAAAAGTATTTCTTAGACAAATTTCCAGAAGAAACTACCACAAGAGATTTAATGGATGAAATTTTTTCTGCCACTATGATTCCAAAAGAGAAGGTTAAACATTTCAACCAACTTTTTACCACTATCCTGAAAAAATTTCAACCCAAAGATAACCCTACCTAGGAATTCCAAATTGAAGTATACAATAATGCTCTCCCAGCTTCCATCTTTGTGTTCGTAAAAAGGGCTACCAAACATACCCTAGATGAAAATTTGAGGAAGCTAAAATGATTGAATTCCAAATGAAAGGATGAAAATAAGGTTAAATATCACTGATGAAAAAAAAAACCCAACCTCTAACTAAGAGAGGATGTTTTTTAACAAGACCCCAGTAAAAAAAACAAAACCAGGTCCTAATAAAGAAGGAGGAGATCTAGAAAACCAACAACAGATGATCCAAAAACTATCCAACGAGATCATAGATATGAAAAGGAGTGTTGGGGAGGGAAACCAAAATCAAAGACATTATAAACCCTTTTTTTTAAATCCACCTTTCAAAGCTATAGAACCTCTCCGAGCTAACCTAAACATTGACTTAGGGACTGTAGCTTCTGACGCTTTCTGCATGTACCACTAAGAGAATCATTCAGAAAGGGACTACCCTCAATGGGTTCATGTTATGAATTTAATGGATAACTGATTCCTAGATGAATTCTCCCTAACCGAACAACCCAGTGGCTCGACAATAAATTCCATCGATCGGGAAAGTTAAGATCCATCGGAAGAGACAGCCATGTTATTATGGGATTCCAATGACCTAATGCCTTTCAATGATGCCACTAAGGTGCAGGAACCTCCCATTAAAGTCTTAGTTGTACAGACATGAGGAATAATTCAACCGATGCAAACTAATCCCACCACTACTCAATTATCTAGAGGGAATCAAGCAATCGATTGCCCAAAACCGATATTTTATTTTTAAAATAATCCCTCAAACATACACACACACAGAGCTCCTAAGATAGACTATAATGTGGTAGAAGACTTGAATAATATGAAGGATAATGTTTCTGTCATGGAAATGTGTAGGATCCCTCAACAAAATCATTTCCTATTACAAGACTTAAAATCAATAGAAGCCCCTATGACAAGCACTGACCTAGGAGAGGTTCCATCCCCCACTGATTTAACAAATAAACCAAGTGTGAACGCTTGATCTTTAGAAAAAAGAGGAAATCCTTTTGTCCCTCCTTTCCTTTTAACATTTGAAGTCTTTAACAGAAACCTACATAATTTCCTAGTCGATTCAGGGGCATCTTTGAAGTCTTTAACAGAAACCTACATAATTTCCTAGTCGATTCAGGGGTGTCTTCCAATGTTAGGCCATTGTCAATCTATAAGAAATTTAACTCAACCCCACTCAAAAGTGATAAACACATTATACAAATAGATAGGACTTAGATGAATTTTATTGGGGAACTTAAATATGTCATGATCAGAATGGATACACACCCAATATTTGTTCAAGTAGTTGACATAATCGTAGTAGACATCCCAGAGGCCTATGGATTGTTACTTAGCCGAGAATAGTCCGAGAAATTAAATGAATACTTTAGTACTGACCGATCTCACCTCTGTTTTCCATTAAAGGGACATACAAATATGATTAGGATCAACAGAGAAATATATCTCATACATGTTTTTACTAACTTATAGACTCCAAATGAACCCTCGTCGACAGATTTCCCTTTGTTAGGAAACTACTCCTGTGATTCTTATTTTGGCAATTTTTCCACTCTCTCATCTAATGTACCTCTCACTCAAAACTCTAAAATGACCTTTCAAGTAAACCTACTGGCAGTTGCAGAAGAAATCATTTTCTATTAGGATTCTCCATCGGGAGTAGGAGACAAGGAAGAAGAAAGTGAGAAAATAGTTAGGCATGAAGAAGTTACTAATTTTTCCTCACAAGTTTGGACGCTCAACTTTGATGGTTCTAAATCGCAAGAGGAGTCGAGAGCGGGATGTATCCTCATTGACCCAAAAGGGAAACAAAACTTCTTATCCTACAGTTTATAATTTGAAAGCACTAACAACATTGTTGAATATGAAGCTCTAGTCCAGGGACTAAACAAGGTCATAGACTTAAAATTCAATGAATTGCAATTTTTTGGAGACTCAGAAATTATTGTTAGACAAGTAAATAATATCATTCATTGCAATTCACCTCACTTGAGGAACTACCAACATGAGGTACATAGGATAATAGACAATTTTGAGGCCTTCAACATTACCATTGTTCCTAGGACAAAAAATACTCTTGCTAATTCTTTGGCCACCACAGGCTCAAGATGATCTCCTTTAGAAGACTATGAAGCTTCAAGGTTTTTAGTGGAACTTCTCTACAGACCATCGATGCATAACAACATTTATAACTAGAATTTCTTTGAAAGGGATGAATAGATTGTACATTTCATGACTAACCAAATTTTTTTTAAGGATTTGGCCATTAATGATGAAATATTCCAAGAACTACTTGCATAATCGAATCTCCACAAACAGAAAAGGGGCACAGATCACCACAATGATAAACCAAATTTTAACACAATACCAAAAGGAGTGGCCAATCTGGAAAACCTTTTTGACCTAAGAGAAAGATTTAAAAGGCCGAAAAATGAAAAAACAGGGAGATCATGCCCTATATACGAAACTATAAACCTAGGAACCCCTGAGAACCCCAAGAATGTCAACGTAGGTAAGGTAGTATCCAAAGAAGACATGAAGGGTTATCTTAAACTATTTAAATAATATCGAGATGTCTTTTATTGGTCCTACCAAGGATTGAAAACGTATGATACTCACATTATCCAGAATACAATCCCATTAAAATCTGGAATAAAACCCTTCCAACAGAAGCTTAGAAAGTACCACCCATCTCTGGAACCCCTATTGTATCAAGAGTCAAAAATGTTATTAGATCCTAAGATTATCTTTCCGGTAAGACATTATGCATCGGTAGCCAATCTAGTGCCTATTAGAAAGAAGTTAGGGGAAATCCATTTGTGTATGGATTTTAGAAACCTTAATGGAGAATCATAAAAATATAACTACCCAGTACCACCCATGGAATAACTCTTGCAGACAGTATCTAGCTCTGAATTTTTTTTTCTCCTAGATGGTTTTTCAGCATATAACCAGGTCCTGGTGTAAGAAGATGATCGATTAAAAACTACCTTCCGAACCAAGTGGGGAACCTTTGCTTATAAACACATGTTGTTTGTGTAGATAAACACAGGGGAAACTTTTCAGAGGGAAATGGATGTATCTTTTCGAGGATTGATTAAAAAATGTGTGGTAGTCTATTTAGATGATGTAACAGTATACTAAAAAAATAAGGAAGACCACGTTCATCATTCGACTCAGATATTTTAAAGGTGTAGGAAGTATGGAATATAAGTGAACCCTAATAAGACCATATTTGGTGTAGAGGAAGGAAAATTATTAGGTCATATCATATCTCGGGAAGGAATCAACATCGACCCTAAATGGATCAAAGCAATAGATCAACTTCCTTTGCCTCAAAATAAAAAGCCCATGCAATCATTTTTTGGGAAAATCAAATTTGTTAGAAAATTTACTCATGACTTCACTCAAACTGTTAAACCTTTAGAAAAAATTATTCTCAAAGATGCAGAGTTTAAATGGGATGAATAAAGGAGAGGATATTTCAATAACATCAAAATTTCCATCTCCCAAATACCAGTGTTACGAAACCCTGACTTTAGAAAATAGTTTTTCCTTTATACCTTTGCTTCTGACCAGTCCTTGGCTGCAATACTTACCCAAAAGGATGATGAGAAAAATGAAGCACCAATGTCCTTTATGAGAACCAACCTCCAAGGAGTTTAACTAAACTACCCTGATATAGACAAACATGCTTATACAGTATATAAAGTAGTCAAGCATTTCAGATCCTATATCCTAAATAATCACACTAAGGTCTTAGTACCACATCCAACAGTCCGATCTTTGTTCACTCAACAGGATATGGGAGAAAGGATGGGAAATTGGATGGGAGTTGTTCAAGAATTCTATCTAGACATAAAACCTACCAAAATAGTCAAAGGACAAGGATTGTGTAAACTGGATACTGAGTCCCAAGATCTGATCAACATGGAAGACCTCGGTTTGGAAAATGAACTATCATTATGGTGTGGAGAAGCCTTATACGTACCTCCCAAGAAATAATCCTAGCATGGAAACTTGTTTTATATCCTGGATCATGGAACTTGTCTAGAAAACATAAACCCTAGATAAAGGAGAGATCTCAGGTTAAAATCTCCTCAATATCGCCTCATAAATTATGTTATTTTCAGCATAAACTAGGATGGAGTACTCCTTAGATGTATTCAACATAATGACACAGAAAAAGTTCTCAAAGAACTCCATGACGACCCAACAAGAGGATATTTTGCAGGAGAAACCATGGCTCACAAAATATTAAGGGTTGCTTCTTATTGGCCCACTTTGTTCAGAGACGCTCATGCATACACCAAGAAATGTAAATCTTGTCAAATGAGTGTCGGCAGGGAAAAGAGGCCAGCTATTCTACTCCAGCCAATACCCATATCCAGACCTTTTGAGCAATGGGGAATATATGTTATTGAATAAATTACTCCAAATTCTTTGAAACAACATAAGTATATCTTGACTGCAACAGATTATTTCACAAGGTGGACAAAGGCTATCCCTCTCATGCACATCAATGAAATGGTAGTGATCCAAGTTTTAGAACAACATCTAATAACAAGGTTTGGGATGATTTATGTCCTTATTTTTTACATTTCTACCTATTTATCTTCCACACACTTGAAATAATTTTACCTTGATAAAGGGATCATAATAATATATTATGAAAAGTATTATCCACAAGGGAATGGAGTAGTAGAGTCAACTAATAAAAATCTGGTGCGAATTTTAAAAAAGAAAGTTGTTGAAAATCAAAGAAATTGACATAATTTACTTCATAATTCTCTCTGGGCTGATAGAATGAAACCTAAAGAAGCCATAGGAAACTCTCCATAATTTCTAGTATATGGGAAAGAATCCATTCTCCCAAACGGATTGTACCTTCCATATTTACATCTTTCCCAGGCATCAAGAGGTCAACCCTCATCAGCTCTACAACAAAGGATTGATACCCTTCTCATGTTGGATGAAGAAATGGAAAACGCTAAAGTTAAGTTCAATGCTCATCAAGAGGTAGTTAAAATATGGTTTGACAAACATAAGGCCAAAGAAAAAAGTTTTGAAGTAGGATACCTGGTCTTAAAGTGGGATAAAGCAAGCGAGTCCAAAGAAAAACACTCAAAGCTCCAAAATCTATGTCTCAGACTATTTCAAGTGGCCAAGAAGATCGGAACAGGAATATACCAGTTGAAAAATCTGGAGGGTGAGTCTGACACCGTCCTTGTAAATGGTCAGACCCTAAAACAATACTTCTCCTAAATAAATAAAAAATCTTTTGATGTTTTGTTTGAGTTTCTTTTTCCTTTTAGCATACATTTTGATTGAACTGAGTCTGTGGGTTTAGGGGAGGAAAATACCTTTTATTTTGTTTATTTTTCTTGTTATTTTATTTAATCAAGTTGTGTTTTGTAAAGAAGTGGTTGATTTTAATAAATATAGCAGAACATACTTCGTTTTTTACCTGCACTGGCATGCAAAATAAGAGATACTGAATAGACACAAAAAATTTCAAAGAAGATCTACATCTTGTCTTTGCAATCATACTACCTTTGTAAGTGATGAAATATTCTCCTGGTGGTCTGGTAAAACCCAAAGGAAATGATGGCTAGTTGGAAAGGATCGCATGTACCTCTAGAAAGAGCTAGGAAAGGTTTCATCTTAATAGTTTCACCTTGCCAATAATAGATGTCCTGCTCTCCAAATCACTCATGACATTTACGCCAAAATAAAATGATCTATATTAAAAGGAGTGCAAAGTACGATATGGTATGCAGGTAACTCCGTCAGGGTTATGGACACTCGCTGGCAGCTGAGCAAGATCTGTGATTTCAGGGTGACATCGTCGGGGCTATGGACACTCGCTGGAAGTAGAGAGACATTGTAGCAAGGGAATACTAATAAATTAAAATTTTCCTAAAGACAGTGAATTCCTTTCCCAACTCTTTTCAAACAAGGGCATGGGTCACGGTAACACAAAACAAAGGTGGAAAAAGGGTTGAACTCTATAGGTGTATCTAGATTCACGAACCTTGGAAATTTGTGTATGCATTGAGAGGATGGGTTCTGTTGAAAGCAAAGACAAATGGTTTCTCAATCATATTTTTGCACGAGCTAAGCCTGAAGGAAGGAGCAAAGATTATATTTTCGCCCAAAGAATGGCCTTTTGTTGAGCACTTAACACACCCTAAAAGTATTTGCGAAATATTTTTCTTTTTGGGTACCACTTTTCATTTTTCTAAGTCAGATTTTGTATCATGTATGAAAATAATTTCTTTATTTTATGTCATTAAACCTTATCATTGACTATTTTGTTTGGTTTTGGCAGATTGATTTTTTTTTCTCTAAGTAACAATGTGCGATAGGCTCGCAAGGTACACAGTTTAAATTTTTTAGCAATCGTTGATCGAAAAAATTTGGCCTATTAGATAATATTTTAACATCACCAATACCCTTTAGTGTCAGCAAGTTTCGAAAGGTAAATCACAAACAAAATGGACCGCCATTGTTGATTTTTGATCACCGACACATCTTCGACATCAGTAGAATTCGAGAGATGAAACTGCGGAAATTTTCACTTTAATGCTTCGTCGATTGTCGATCCTCGTTATGACGTCAACATCTATATATCATGGTGTGGAAACTAGACTTATGTCTAAATAAAATCACTAATGCCGAAGGAATGTTTCCCACAGAAAGGTCAAAATCAACCGCCATGTGTCTTTGTTGTGTAAGCAGTGCCTACGATGCAGCATGCTTTCCCTGTGTCATATCTTGATGTTCCTCGTGTCATGTCTGTATCTCCAAGTCAACATTTCCACGTCAGAAATGTACGGAGATTTGGTTCGTCATCGAATCTTTCGGCTAAAGGTATCAACGAAAAAAGAAAATGTTTAATAAAAGCGTCGACGCCGATCGACTTGTTTTCTATCGTCAAACCGATAGGACATCATACGACATGGGTTTTGTCAAAACTTCCACATTCTACATTAGTGATCCTTGACGCTCTACGTTTTATTTCCATTTCAAGTCCCTTCCTTTTTCCCCTCGATGTTGATCATACCAGTGTTGAAAATACGAGAAGGGTCAATAGTTTGATGGGATACTTTCGACATGGATAAGATCAAATTTTGTTATTTAAGAGGCCAATTAATGTTTCTCTCAACCCACGTTACTATCTCGTCAATCGACAAAATAGTATAAGTTTGAATTCGTCAATGAACTATGAATTAGCCTCCTCCTATGACGGCAGTTTGCATTGCATTTAATCCCGAGTGTGTTTCGGATTTAGTGATGGATTGTGCAGGTCACATTTACAACCTTGAATTTAAGAACTGATGTGACAAGGTAAGTACGCTCTCCATTTAAATTACAAATACATATTCAAACGCCCCATTCTGTGCACAAATCGTTTATTCCATGGAGTATTCGAAGGAGAGAGAGAGAGCACGTCGAAGAGATTAAAACTGATCTTTAACTCTAAACCAAGTTAATCTTGTGAAAGGAAGAGGTATGTGTTCCCTTCATCATTTTTCCATTTGAAATTGCATCCATAATACTTTTAGAGGTTGGTTTATCACTCTGTTTGTTTGTAGAAATTTCCTCCAAGGAAGGCGACCACCATGCGCTCACCAAGGACACCCAAGCTAAAGGAACCAAAGTTCAGGGAAGGATCTATGCCATGTGTTGCAAGGGAGTTGGATTTATCCTCAAAGACGGAATCGATTATCTTCATGTCCACCAAGAATCAGTTTATCCAGCCTCCAGCATTCAAGACACAGAAGAAACCACATGGTCTAAAGTGGTGCTCTCCCATTGGGGTAGCTTGTACAATAAAATTATTCAGGAGAAATACCTTGAGTTCATACCTCATAGATACCAAAATGTCTGAATATTGGATGATGAGGTGTTTCCAAACATCCGGAGGTCAAATCTGGATAGGGTGGCTAGTCAAACCCCAGTTATGCCTTGCATCAAGACCTTGGGATGAATAAGTGAACAAGGAGAGTGTGTTGGTGTTTTCCTTTCGACGGAGGTGCAAAAGTACTACAAACTTGGAGACTTGGAAGAAAGGATAAACACGGACTTCATGGTCAAGTTCTAAGAGCTTCATGATACCAGCTGATTGTTAGCCTTGTGGTGGAAAGAAGACAAGAAATTCACAAATAGGAGCACTGGTTAGTGAAACATAGTAAATCTCTGAGAACCATACATGTATCTGATGACGTTAATTTTTCGATTATATGGAGAAAATGATTGCTCCAAATTTTCAAAGGCATGGATTCCCTTAGCATACACCATGGAAATTTCAGGGAGCAACTTCAATTGGGCAGCCATATCTCCAAGCAACCCAGTATAAATATTTTGTAGGCTCGAACACCAAAGGAAGGAATGGTTTCGACTTTCTACATATCTTCCTAGTTGTTGGATGTAATTTTCACAAGGAACATAGTTGCAGGTATGAACTTGAGCTAGCATATTTATGAATTGCCTGTAGATGTCTATTTCAACATATTGTGGGAAAATATATACAAGAGATCATATTCCTTAATATGCGATGAGTTCCTATCCAGGTTTTACTTCCTCGTCTTTATAAAATAGTTCCCTCGACTTTTGGTGGTGGCAAAGAAGATGATAGAAAACGTTGGCCACTGGTACTTCAAAGAAACTAGCACTTATATTAGAGCATTCGGAGCTATGGACGCACCCCACCTTATCCTTGTTCATGTCCTAGATCACCTCATTTTGGGGGATATATGCTACCAGACCATATTGAAAGGATACAATGCCTCCCTGGTCAAAGACAAGAAGAGAGATTTCATTCCCTATGGTTTCCACACAGTATTTTACATGGTCAGAGACACTGCACATGTGAAACAGGAGAGGTTGAATCAACTTGAGTACCGGTTTCATACAGATCGATTTCAAAATAACGATCCTAAGGGCTTAGTTCCCCATCATGGGGTGCAGGTATCCTCCTATTGGTCGTATTCTCATGATAATTTTGGGGATGAAATATTCATTGAAGTCGCCCAGGACTGGGAGAAAGTACTACAAATAAGGGCCAACCCGAATATGACTAAGCTCAAAGCGATTTCCTCGGACAAGCTGGTTGAGACAACATAGGAGACATATCAAGAAGATCTCAAGGTTAGAGACGAAAGAATAATAGTGGAAGCAACAAAGGCATGAAGGAGGGGGATGTTGTTATTGGAAGAAGCCCAAAGAGCCATACAAAGGGAAGAACAATATCCCCCACTTTACCCTTTGATTGAACCATTTAGGATTACCCCGATAAACAACAACAACCACAAGGTAGAGCCAAATGGATCATGTACTACTCCACCAACAAAAATTATCGATCAGGAAGAAACATTCTAGATGAGATCTATGATAACAGTTGTAGTTCAGCAAAGGTCGACAAGAGTATCAAGCGGAACAGGGGTGCCAACCATTCTTTTGGACCTAATCAGTGTATATGATGATGATGAAGGCTCGAAGGTTTAACACGTATCTCTCATTGTAATCACCCGGGAGGAAAGCCCAGGCAAAGTATCTACTCTAGCTCTCAATGAAATTGTACTGTAACCTCGGGAGGGTGGCCAAGATACCAGAATCACTATTGATGTTGAATTTCTCATATCACTGGAAACACAACCAACAAGAGAGACTCATCTTCATGTTCTAGCTCCAAAGATGAGATGGATATGGTTGAATGAGGAGGAACAATGAAGCTACCAGAAATTGGCACCCCACCAACTAAACCTTCAATCGGTATTGAGCTTCTGCCTACTCCCTCATTTGGACTGAATACGCAGCTGATCATCGAAACCATGCAGGATGACCAACCTACAAAGCATCCAAGAAAATCCCTTTCCAAGGAGCGAAGAGGACCCAACCATGAAATAGAGCAAGAACCATACAAGAAGAAACCATGGACCATCTCTACACACCAGGAATCCTGGGAAATACGTTTTCCTGGGGAGATCAATATATTTCGGAGCCTGTAGATAAAATCATCAACATTCAGGCCATTTTTTATGAAAGGAAGGGAAAATCTATGATGAAAAGGACGGTCGAGAAAATAAAACTCACCTTGTATAGAACTATGTTCATAACCATGGAAGAAACACTATTTGACAGAGAGCATGCTAAAATGACCGAACTCATTGGAGCTGGAATGGTCATAATGGATGCCACACTTGACAGAGAAAAGAATAATGAAGAGGAGTTAGCTTCCATGAGAAAAGAATTGGACCATATTCTTCATTAGGGTGAGTACTACCAGAACTCAAAAAAGGTGGTGGTACTCTTAAAGAGTGAGTTCCAAGAAATGTATGGAAAATTCAGAAGAAAAAGAGACCTCTTCGCCACTCGAATTATCTTCATGATTCAGAGCTATTTTACTTTCATCCGTGTTTATACCCCATGAATTATTTATACCCTAGAAGTATGTACACTCTTCCACGCGGGATAGTGCAGAGGGAGGCTATCCCCCGGTTGGGGGGTCTAGGGGAAAGCAGGCCCCTAGCGGGGGTTCCAGGGAGAAGCCCTCGAAGGAAAAATTTCCTTGTAAATGTATATTGTAATTTCATTGTAAATTTGGACCGTTCATTATAAGGTCGCAGATCTAACGATAAATATTATGTTAGGGTTTTTTTCCCTAGAAGGCAACTCTCTTTTATCAGGGAAATGTATTGCAGCTATGGTTGATGGCGAATATTGTATTCTGAGATAGGATACTGTGAGAGAAAGAAGAGGAAGTTACAGCGGGTTTGTTGTAGGTTGTATCCCTTCATATGTTGGATAATAATAAAGGAAGGACCTGGCAATTTCTCTAGTGGACGTAGCCCACACTGGGTGAACCACGTAAATCTGTGTCTCTCTTGTATTGTGTATCTTATGTGTTTTGTTTCCACATTTATTTTATTTTATTTCTCCGTGGTCCTGTTTTTATAACAACTGGTATTAGAGCGAAAGGTAACTCACAGGAAAAGAGGGTTCCTGGTTCGAGTGGGAGAAATGTCGGAAGATGGAAAGTTTAGGGTCGAGAAATTTAATGGCCAAAACTACCAGTTATGGAAGATGCAGATGGAAGATTATTTATATCAAAAGGATCTATTCCTACCATTGGGCGGAGTAACAAAGAAGTCGATAGCCATGAAAGATGAAGAATGGAAGATTCTTGACAGAAAGGATCTAGGAATGATACGGCTGAGTCTGGAAACGTTGATGGCTTTCAATATTTCCAAAGAAAAGACAACGAATGGTTTGATGGATGCATTGGCCAAATTGTATGAAAAACACTCAGCGTCAAATAAGGTATTTCTAATGAGGAGATTATTTAATATGAAGATGTCAGAAGGTGGGTCTATTGTAGATCATTTAAATGAATTTAATATGGTTACTAATCAACTAAGTTATGTAAAAGTGGACTTTGATGATGAGGTTAGGGATCTTCTAATCTTGTGCTCATTACCAGAAAGATGGAATGGCTTGGTCATGGTTGTAAGTAACTCTGTCTCTGGTTCAAATACTTTAAAATTTGATGATGTTGTTAGTGTTATCCTTAGTGAGGAAATGCAACGGAAAAGCACAGGTGAGACATCAGGAAATGCATTGAACATGGAGAACAGGGGAAGAAAAAAGGATAGAGGAAAGGGCTCAGGAAACCGTGGGAATTCTAGGAAGGGCAGATCCAAATCCAAACTTGGAAAGATAGAGTGCTGGAATTGTGGGAAGAAAGGACATCTGAAGAAAGACTGCAGAGCTTCAAAGAAACAAAGAGATAGACAGCAGGAGAGAAATCAGGAAGCAAATGTAACAGGTGACATGTTATAAGATGCTTTGATTCTTTTTGTAGATAATATTTCTGAGCCTTGGGTAGTAGATTCAGGGGCTTCATTTCATGCCACACCCCATAGGAAACATTTTCTAAATTATGTTCAAGGTGATGGACAGGTTCATTTGGGTGATGATGGACCATGCAAAATTGTTGGAATGGGAAAGGTAAAAATAAAGCAACGCAATGGAAACCAATGGTTGTTGAAAGAGGTAAGACATGTTACATATTTAAGGAAAAATATAATTTCAACAGAGCAGTTGGCAAGTGAAGGTTGTATATCCATATTTACAGATAAGACGTGGAAGGTCATCTAAGGATCATTGGTGATAGCAAAAGGAGAGAAGGTAGGTACATTGTATTTATGTACTGGTAATACTGACTCTTCTATATCATAGGCTAGGACACATGAGTGAGAAGGGTATGTAGATACTTCACAAAAGAAATTTGCTTCTAGATCTTAAACAAATTGATTTGGACTTCTGTGAGTATTGTGTTTATGGAAAACAAAAGAGAGTCAGATTTCTTAAAGTCGGAAAAGAAAAGAAGAATGAAAGGTTAGAGCTTGTGCATATAGATGTATGGGGACTAGCACAGGTATAATCTCTTGGTGGCTCTCGTTATTATGTTATTTTTATTGATGATGCAACTAGAAAAAATTGGGTTTATTGCATTCGACAAAAATCTGATGTTTTTGATACTTTTAAGAAATGGAAATATTTGGTTGAGAATGAGACAGGAAAAAAGTTGAAGTGTCTTAGATCAGATAATGGAGGTGAATATTGCAACAAGGAGTTTGATGATTACTGTTCATACCATGGGATTTGTAGAGAGAAGACAGTTCCACGAACACCACAAGAAAATGGTGTGTCAGAAAGGATGAATAGGACAATCATGGAGCGTGCAAGGAGTATGAGATTGCATGCTGGTTTCCCCTTACAATTTTGGGTAGATTTTGTAGACACTGTTGTTTAATTAATAAACAGAGGACCTTCAAGCTCTTTGGATGTTAGAATTCCAGAGGAGGAATGGACATGAAAAAAGGTAAACTATTCTTTTTTGAAAACTATTGGTTGTGAAGCATTTGTCCATATTGATAAAGAAAATAGAACAAAGCTTGAGGAAAAATCCAAGAAGTGTACCTTTGTTGGATATGGTGTTAATGATTTTGGTTATTGCTTATGGGATTATGAAAATAACAAAATCATTAGGAGTAGAGATGTCATATTCAATGAGAAGGTCATGTACAAAGATCAGTTGCAGGGAAAGAAACAGGAAAAAGAAAAACAATAATACACAATGCTTGATGAGATCATTGAAAAAGAAATTCCAAAGGAACCAGAAAATCAAAATGTACAACAACAGGAGCAACAGGTACCTCAAACACCTACAAGTGTTGTTAGAAAATATACCAGGTTAAGTATACCCCCTGAACGATACTCTCCTTCATTGTATTATTTATTGTTGACTGATTCTGGTGAACCAGAATGTTATGAAGAGGCAATGAAGGTAGACACCAAAAGGAAGTGGGAGCAAGGCATGAAAGAGGAAATGGATTCCTTGGTAAATAACCATACTTGGGACTTGGTTCAGTTGCCCGCAGGAAAAAGAGCATTGCAGAATAAATGGGTTTACAAGTTGAAGGAAGAAGATGGAGGATAAAAGCGGTACAAAGCTAGACTTGTTGTAAAGGGGTTTGCACAAAAGAAAGGTATAGATTTTGATGAAATATTTTCTCCTGTTGTTAAAATGACTTCAATTAAAACTATTTTAAGTCTTGTGGTAATAGAAGATTTTCATCTTAAACAGTTAGATGTAAAAACAACTTTTCTCCATGGGGATTTGGAGGAAGATATTTATATGCAGCAGCCACAGGGGTATGAGGTCAAAGGGAAGGAGAATTTGGTATGCAGGTTGAAGAAGAGCTTATATGGCCTAAAACAAGCTCCAAGGCAGTGGTATCTAAAGTTTTACAGGTTTATGAGAGAACAGGGTTATAGTAGATGTCATTCTGATCACTATGTTTATTTTAAAAGGCTAGAAAATGGAAGCTTTATTATCTTGCTATTGTATGTAGATGACATGCTTGTTGCAAGGTCTAATATGTAGGATATAAATGTGCTCAAAAAGAAATTATTCAATTCATTTGCGATGAAGGATTTGGGTGCTGCAAAAAAAATCCTTGGTATGAGAATAACAATAGACAGGAAAAATCACAAACTGACATTGTCTCAGGGTGAGTACACAGAGAAGGTGTTGGAGAGGTTTAGAATACAGAATGCAAAACCAGTTAGTACACCTTTGGCCAACCATTTCAAATTAACTAAGGAAATGTGTTTGAATACACATGAAGAGATAAAATACATGTCTAGGGTCCCATACTCATCAGAAGTTGGCAGCTTGATGTATGCAATGGTTTGCACAAGATCAGATATTGCACATGCAATGAGAGTTGTGAGCAGATATATGAACAATCCAGGTAAAGAACATTGGAAGGAAGTAAGGTGGATTCACAGGAATTTGAGAGGTACTACTACTCATGCATTATGTTTTGGAGGTTCAGACACTTTTCTATAGGGATATGTTGATTCAGATATGGCAGGTGATAAAGACAGCAGGAGGAGCACCACAAGGTATGTTTTTACTATAGGTGGAAAAACAGTAAGTTGGATTTCAAAACTGCAAAAGGTTGTTGCACTTTCAACAACAGAGGCAGAATATGTTGCTGCTTCAGAGGCTAGTAAAGAGTTGATTTGGTTACAGAGGTTTATGGAGGAATTGGGAAAGAAGCAAGAGAATAGCAGGTTGTATTGTAACAGTGAGAGTGCCATTCATCTTGCAAAGAACTCAGCCTTCCATTCAAAGACTAAGCATATACAGTTGAGGTACCACTTCATACGATCTGCCTTGGAAGAGGGACATTTGAAGTTGGAAAAGATACACACTAGCCATAATCCTGCAGACATGTTAACAAAGGTAGTAACCAGGGAGAAACTGAGTTCTTGCTCAGTTTCAGTTGGTCTTCAAGAATGAATATGAAGATGAGAAATTTTCTAGATCCAAGAACGTTCAGAGTCTAGCATATACATCAGCGGTGGATTTGCTGAGATCAGTCTCCAAGTGGGAGATTGTTGGTTGTGGAGCTTGATTATCTTCTTGATTCAGAGGTCTTTTACTTTCAGACATGTTTATACCCCATGAAGTATTTACACCCCAGAAGTATGTACACTCTTCCACGTAGGTTAGTGCAGAGGGGGGGTACCCCCTCTATGGGGTCCGGGGGGTCTATCCCCTCGGCTGGGGGGTTTGGGGGCAAGCGGGCCCCCAGAAAGGTTCGGGGGCGAAGCCCCGGAAGGAAAAATTGCCTTGTAAATAAATATTGTAATTTCATTGTAAATTTAGACTGTTCATTATAAGGTCGCAGATCTAATGATAGAGATTATGTTAGGGTTTTTTTCCCTAGAAGGCAACTCTCTTTTATGAGGGAAATGTATTGCGGCTATGGTTGACGACGAATATTGTATTCTGAGATAGGAGATTGTGAGAGAAAGAAGAGGAAGTTACAGCAGGTTTGTTGTAGGTTGTATCCCCTCATATGTTGGATAAAAATAAAGGAAGGACCTGGAAATTTCTCTGGTGGACGTAGCCCACACTGGGTGAACCACATAAATCTATGTCTCTCTTGTATTGTGTATCTTCTGTGTTTTGTTTCCGCACTTATTTTATTTTATTGCTCCGCGGTCCTGTTTTTCTATCAGTAATGACCATAACAGATGCCACACTTGAGAGAGAAAAGAAGGATGAAGAGGAGTTAGCTTCCATGAGAAAAGAATTGGACCATCTTCTTCATCAGGGTGAGTACTACCAGAACTCGACAAAGGTGGTGGTACTCTTAAAGAGTGAGTTCTGAGAAATGTATCAGAAATTCAGAAGAGAAAGAGACCTCTTCACCACTCAAATATATGATCTTCAATAAGATACTTTAATGGGGATGGAAACCTGCAAATATATGCAGCGATGGTTCAAAAATTCACATCAAGCCTTAGAATGAATAGACTACATCAGTGAAATACAAAAGGGTTTTGATTTAGAGGAGAATGGTATCTGAGTGTTGTTGGACAGTAGCATCGCTAGAGTACGTAAAAAAGTCGAACACTGGGTTTCCATGGTCCAAGAGCCTCAGCGAAAAATGTAAGAAAGGTGGGTAGAATGTGAGAAAAGCTGGGAGAAAATCAACGTGGAAATGAAGGGCATTAATTTTCCATAGTTTGGTCCATGAGAAGATTTTGTCGAATTACAAGATATTGTTAAACAACATGAAGAGAAAGACCTGGCATGGGAAACAGATATTTTGCAGACTTCAACCATGATCCCAGGTCTAGTGAGGAATTTCATGAAAGCCCCGATCAATTCTTTGGAAGTCTTACAATGCTTAAGTGTCAAATTGATCAAGTACAATGAACGGGTAGTAGGGATAAATGAAGTCCTCTTCACCCCGATGGATCATCATAGTTTCCCATATGCAAACACATGCAAAGACCTCTTCTTCCAGTGGTTGGAATATGATATAAATAATCCATTGCAGTGAAAGGATCAGATGATCTTAGGAGAAAAAAGAGATAAATCTGCCACATGTCATTTTGTTTCACTTAACACAACTTTATGAGTGATTTTTAGCTTAGTTATTCTTTATAAATAGGAGTATCGACCTCATGTTTAAAGGTCGATGGTTTTGGAGAGACATATTTGTTGATTAAGGTTGGTTGACATTGATGTCAACCCTTGAAGAAAGCCCCGGAGCACAAAGGTTTGAGTAATGGACCTAATATTGTTTAATGTAAATATGACTCATTATTTTGTTTTCATGGTTTATAAGAAGTAAATATGGATGAACTCCAAAGTAGTCCCCTTATGGTGAAAGCCCTCACAGGAAGACACTTTGTGGAGTAAGAGAACCCATGCTTAATTGTGGAATAATGAGATGAAGGAAAGTGAATTTGTCAGGGAAAATATCCTATATGGATAGTTCTTGTCATGTCAGTTCCAGTGGTATGTGGAACGTCACATAATTCCTCACGGTTAGAGAGTTATGGCCATGAGAAGTTGGAGACCCCAGGTTTGGGTAATGGACCCAAGTTTGCTTGTTGGGTAATGGTATGAGTTATGATATATTTTCAGATAATACTATTCTATATGGATAGTACAAGTCATTCCATTTTTTGTGGTATGTAGAACATCACATAACTCCTCACTGTTTGAGAGTTATGGCCTTACGAAGTTGGAGGACCCTCATATGTCATCCAGAAGCCCCAAAAGGTCAAAGTAGTCAAAGTGGGTTCAGAGATTTTAAAAGGTAAATAATAAAGTGAAGTGATGATTGTATTATAATTCAAAGTTAATACAAAATAATTTATTTCAATAATAAATTTAATGGAGAAATTAAAAGTGGACCCAACCCTAAAATAAGGAAAGTGGGCCAAGTGACCTAGAACATGTTTTTAAGGAAGCTACTTGGAGAGTATAAATAAGAGGCAATGATCTCTCATTTGAATCACACTTTAGCATATTGAATCTCTATATGTGTCTGAGGTAACCAAGGATATATAAACCGTAATTCTGAGTGAAGGTGAAGAAAAGAAGGTCGAAATGCAAGGAAGGATAAATTCTTTTGATGGTGTTTTCTAAGGTATGTTATTTATAGGTCATCTCACCATTTTCTCTATAAATTTTTTCTATAATGATTCAGACAATAAAATTTCTATGGAAGTGATAAAACATATCCAAGTATCTGTAAAAAGAAAAATTAAACTTGTGGGTCGTTGTATTTTGGGAGTTACACTCCGTGGAAAATAGGGTTTGTGGTCAGTCCTGAAACTAGTCAAAATCAGGTGTTTCGTGTAAAAACGTCATAACTTATTTATAACAAATCCAAATTCAGTGAGACCAAATGTGTTGGTTAGATTATAGCCTGTAGTATTCTGTGTAATATTTTCATATTATTTCATCAAATATTTTTTGCGGGGCACGCTCTACAAGGTCTCTCTCTAGAATAAGTCAGAATGCAACAAGGTATGCCATTTTTGTTATAACTCCTTTTCTGAGAGGTTAAAAGTAGTGACACTTGGAGGAATTGCATTAAACACACTGAAGAACATTGTGTATTAGTTTTAGATCTTTATACATTACAAGTTCAAAATTATGGTTACTTCAAGTTAGGGTTGTTGACTAATCCAAAACTAGGCATGTGAGACTAAAGAAAAGTTTGATGAAAATGTGAGTCTCTTGTTTTTAAAGTTAAGGAAGGTTTGCAGGAATGTGATCATATACGCCAGGTATATTACAGATCTACAAATCATATTTGTATGATGAAATTGATGAGGGTTTTTGGTTGTGGTACATGTTGAGTACATGGTTGAGACAAGTAGTTGATGAGTTGATGCACATACATGAGGTGTATAGTTGATGATGTTGGTACATATTGATGAGTCATAGTTGATGAGTAGTTGAAACATGATTGGTACATACTTGCTACATGGTTGGATGCACTTGTTTATGGTACAGGTTGATTACAGGTTGGTGCATGGTTGATGCACTTGTTTATGGTACAGGTTGATGCATGGTTGATGCATGGTTCGGATTTATTGGTACAGGTTTACAGCGTTATATCTCACAGTGATAGTGTGACAGTGGTTCCATCATTCTACTTCTACTTTAGGGTGGCAGGATGAGGCAAGGACAGGTGGTTGTAGCCACCTTCCGGTTGTAGCCAGAGAACATTGGGGGTTGTAGCCTCCTGCTAGTTGTAGCCAAAGAATTGGGGAGTTGTAGCTTCCCTCAGGTTGTAGCCTGATAAACTAGGGGGTTGGAGCCTCCTTCCAATTGCAGCTGGAAAACAAAGGAAGTTTGTGCTTCCAATGAATGTAATTCAGACATATAAGAAAAATAATTATGTGGTTTTCTCCCGATTTGAGTTTCCAAGTAAAACTTCGGTGTACTGTGTATGGGTGTGCTTGTTTATTTATTACTTATCATTATTGGATAATAATTCTACATTGATATAACATTTGAAGAAAAAGGATTATAATTACACTATTACTAATTCACCCCCCCCTCTCAGTAATCCAACAATTGGTATCAGAGTAGGTTCCTTCAAAAATCAGTTTAACCACTGAAAGGTAAATCATGGAGAGTACCAACTCATATAAAAATGGAATACCACAGTTTGATGGACAGAAGTATGATTTTTATAGCATAAGGATGAAGGCATATATACAGGCACAGGGATTTCAAATTTGGCAATCAATTGTAGATGGATACACAGCACCAACAGTTCCACCAACAAATGACAAAGAATTGAAACTCGGTGAGAATAATTCCAAAGCCATAAATGCACTTTTGAATGGTCTCAGTGATACGGTATTCACCAATGTTGCACATTGTAAATCTTCTAAAGATATTTGGGACAAGCTTCAAAATATTTATGAAGGAGATTCAAAAGTCAAAGAAGAAAAGCTTCAAACTTACAGAGGTCAGTTCGAATAACTAAAAATGAAGGAATATAAAGATATCGTAGCCTACTTATTATGAGTCGATGAAACAGTGAATGCAATCATAGGATTGCGAGAAGAAATCGAACAATCTATAATTTTTCAAAAGGTACTAAGATCTCTTCCTATGAGATTCAACCCTAAGATATCAACACTAGAATAAAGATCGGATCTAAAATCAATAAGCATGGACGAACTGCATGGAATCTTCACAACATATGAGATGAGAACTGAACAGGAAAATCCAGATGTAAAAGAAGCAGCCTTCAAAGCATCCAACAGATCAAAGAAAAATAAAAAGGAACAAGAAGAATATAGCAGCAGCATCGACGTTTCGGAAGATAATAAAGAAGTGGCCAACTTCATCAAAAGACTAAACAAGGGAACCAACGGTAGGTACAAAGGTAAGTTTCCTTTAATTTTTTTTAATTGTGATGGTATTGGTCATTTTGCTAACAAATGTCCTCACAAGAAAAACAGAAATGATGAAGGTTACTCAAAAGGCAGACAAACATATAAAGGTAAAATAACTACAAAGAAAGTTTTCAAGAAAAACTTTTTCACCAAAGAAGACATCTCATCATCAGATGAAGATGAAGTCAGTGACAATGAAACAGGGAGAGTTCTATTCATGGCAGTAGAAGAATCTGATAAAGAAGACTCTGAAGAATAATATGAAGAAGCATATGAAGAAGAAATTGAAGAGGCAGAAGTTGACTTCCGAGAAGACTTAATGAGTGCCATAGAAGTTATCATAATAGAAAAGAAGAAAAACAAGAAACTACAAGCAAAACTAGATAAGAAAAAAGACACTCAAGAACTAGAACATATGATCAAAAAATTGAAGATTTAAATAGAAGAAGATAAAAGAATTGAAGAAGCACTCAAAAAACAACTAGAAGGAAAGGACGGGATCATTGGAAACCTGGAAGTAGAGATTGTCACACTAAGAAATGATATTCAAAAGAAAAATATGCAGAATAGCTCAAAAGTTTTGGATGACATTATCAGCAGTCAAAAATCTTATCTTGACAAGTCCAGACTTGGATACAATCAGACAGAAAAGGAATCAAGCTCCAAAACAACAGAGCAATAAACAAATCCAAAATTTTATGCAGAAACAATCAAAGGGGATAAAAAAATATACAAGAAAGATTACAGGGACACTCCTCCACCGAGAAGATTCAGATTTCAAAATCAACAACAGATAGACAAGCCTCAAGAAGAAGAAGGATTCATAAGAGCACCTCCTGTCATAAGATATTCAACTATCAGGTATCAAACTATATTTTTTGGTTTATGTTATGCATGTAATAATTTTGGACATAAAGCTGTAAATTGCAGAGCTAACAATAGGAACAATAACTACTTTGGGAGCCATACACAAAGGGGTTATTCAAGAAGACCTAGTGAAACACAGAGAAGAAGTTACAATAGGTTTGAATCTTTGAGCACTGAAGTGGAATGTTACATATGTAACAATTTTGGACACATGGCAAAAAATTGTAGAATGACAGTCCCTCCTAAAGAACCTCAATAGAGTCACAAACAAGAACCTCAGAAAATGACATGGATAAGAAATCAAAATCAGTATAGCAATGAAGAATGCACAGTCACTCTACAAGCTAAACAGAAGAAATGTGGTTGGCATGTTGATAATGGATGTTCAAAACACATGAAAAGTGATAGAAACAAGTTTCTTACATTACAAAAGGAAAGAGATGGATCAGTCTCCTTTGGAAATGATGATTCATCCAAAATCCTTGGAAAAGGCACAGTCCGAATTGGGAACAAGAATGAAAAGGCAGAAAATGTTCTACTAGTAGAAGATATGAAACATAATATTTTAAGTGTAAGTCAAATGTGTGACCAAGGTCATAAAGTTACTTTAGATTCACAAAAGTGTGAGATAAGAAAAGAAGGTTCAGGAAAATTGGTTGCTACAGCTGCAAGAACTTCAAGCAACATATATGTGTTAAGCGAAATTAGAAATGAAAAGTGTTGTCTAGGAAAGGAAGATGAAAGTTGGCTATGGCACAGACGAATGGGTCACATGCATTTTGATAACCTTGTTAAAGTCAGCAAAAGAGAAGCAGTCAGAGAAATTCCCCAGAACATGAAACCAACCAACACTTTATGCAAGCATTGCCAACAAGGAAAGAAAACAAAGACCAGATTCAAATCAAAGGAATATTCAACAACAAAACCACTAGAAATTGTGCATACTGATCTAATTGGACGAACTACAACAAAAGTCTTAAAAGGTGAGAGATACTTTATGTTATTAGTTGATGATTATACAAGAATGATTGCAGTTTTCTTTCTCAAGAACAAATCAGAAGCTTTTGAAAATTTCAAGATCTATAAGGAAATGGTTGAAAATGAGATGGATTCAAGAATCAAATTCTTAAGATCAGATAATGGAGGAGAATTCACCTCAAAGAAATTTATGGACTACTGCAGCAATCATGGAATAAAAAGGCAATTCTCTGTCGCTAGGACACCTCAACAGAATGGAGTTGTTGAAAGAAAGAATAGGACAATACAAGAAATGGCTCAAACAATGATAATGGATTCAAAGTTGACAGATATTTTTTGGACACAGACAGTGCATACAACAGTTCACATTCAAAACAGAGTAATGATCAGAAACAACACTGATAAAAATCCATACGAGCTATGGAAAGGAAGACCAGCAAATGTGAAGCACTTCAGAGTTTTTGGAAGCAAATGCTACATCAAAAGAGAAGATGGTAGAATGGGAAAGTTTGACTCTCATTTGGACAAAATAATACTTGTTGGTTACTCAAGTACAAGGAAAGAATACACGTGTTACAATCTAATATTAAACAAAGTTGTGGAAAGCATCAACGTAACAATTGATGAAACAGACATACAAGAATCAAAGAAAGAATAAAACAAATCAATGGAACAACTTTTTGAAGAAGAAGATGAAAAAGAAGAAGAAGAGGAAGATGAAGAGAATCTGACAGAAGTAGAAGAGCAAGTTCAGCAAGTATCTCCAAAGACACCTAGCAAACGAGTACAAAAGAATCATCCTTCAGATCAAATTATTGGAAACAAAGACGCAGGAGTTGAGACTAGAAGAAAAATTCATTCACCAAAACAAACACACGTAGCACTCTTATCTACAATCGAACCAAAATGTTTTGAAGAAGCCAGCAAGGATGAATTTTGGAATAAGGCCATGGATGAAGAATTGGATCAAATAGAGAAAAATCACACTTGGGAATTGGTTCCAAGAACAAAGAATAAGAATGTGATTGGCACAAAATGGGTTTTCAGGAATAAATTGAATGAAGATGGACAAGTTACAAGGAACAAAGATAGATTGGTATGTAAAGGATATGCACAGATTGAATGAATCGACTTTGAAGAGACATTTGCCCCAGTTGTCAGAATGGAAACAATCCGTTTGCTTTTAGCTTATTCATGCTCCAAAATGTTAAAGTATATCAAATGGACGTAAAATCAGTTTTTCTGAATGGGGAATTGAAGAAGAAGTCTACATTGAACAAACAGAAGGATTTCAGTTGTCAGAGAACACAGACTATGTGTGTAAATTAAAGAAAGCATTGTATGGTCTAAAACAAGCTCCTATAGCATGGTACTCCAGACTGGATAAGTATCTGCAATAGGCAGGGTTCAAAAAATGAAGTGCAGACAACAACCTCTACATCAAGGTAAGTCAAGGTAATATTTTATTAAGCCAGAAATTTGCAAAAGACATGCATAATGAATTTGAAATGTCGTTACTTGGAGAACTATCATTCTTTCTGGGACTTCAGATACGTCAAAGCAACCAAGGATTTTTTTTTTCTCAAACCAAGTATATCAGAGAAATGCTAAAGAGGTTCGGAATGGAAGATTGCAAACCAATAATCACTCTCATGCAAACCAGTTGTAAGTTGAGCGAATATGATGATTCAAAGTCTACAGATCAGAGGCAATATAGGTCAATGATTGGCAGCCTACTATATGTGATAGCATCCAAACCAGATGTAATGCAGGCAATTGGACAGGTGGCACGATTTCAAGCAGCACCAAAGGAATCACATGTATTAGTAGTGAGGAGGATCTTCAGATATCTCAAAGGAACAAAAGAGTTTAGATTATGGTATCCAAATGGAAAATATCTATCATTTATTGCCTACACAGATGTAGATTGGGCAGGTTGTATTGATGACCGACAAAGCACTAGTGGAGCAACGTTCTACTTAGGTGAGTGTTTGGTATCATGGATAAGAAAGAAACAATCATAGGTATATCTATCTATAGCCGAGGTAGAGTATATTGCAGCAACAACATGGTGTACACATGTTCTTTGGATGAAACAAACTTTGAAATATATACAGGTTGAGTATGATGATCCCATTCCAATATATTGTGATAATACAAGTGCCATCAGTATCTCAAAAAACCCAGTGATGCACTCCAAGACTAAACACATTCCAATCAAGTATCACTTTCTACGGGAACAGGTTGGAGAAAACAACATCAGAGTTGAGTATGTGGGCACAAAAGAATAAGTGGCAGACATCTTTACAAAACCACTTCCACGGGAAGCCTTTGAATATCTTCGCCAAAGACTTGGAGTTATTTCTACTCCAAAAATGAATGCTTTTTGAATGCTTATCTTATATGTTTTAGATGTACACGAGGAAGCACCATAAGAGGAAAATCTGTCAGGGGGAGCAGCCCCGGATGGAAAGATACCTTTGCCATTGATGACAAAGGGGGAAAGATTTATCAGATGCAGAGGACAAAGGCATGGTTCTAGGGGGAGCATGAGTGATATGATTTCAGTATTGCATCGAAGTGTTTCCATCAATGACAAAAGGGAAGATTGTTGATTAAGGTTGGTTGTCATTGATTTCAACCCTTAAAGAAAGCCCCGTAGCACAAAAGTTTGAGTAATGGACAAAATATTTTTTGATGTAAATATGACTCATTATTTTTTTTTCATGGTTGATAAGAAGTAAATATGGATGAACTCCAAAGTGGTCCCCTTATGATGAAATCCCTCATTAGAAGACGATTTGTGGAGTAAGAGAACCCATTCTTAATTGTGGAATAATGAGATGAAGGAAAGTGAACTTGTCAGGGAAAATATCCTATATGGATAGTGCTTGTCATGTCATTTCCAGTGGTATGTGGAACGTCACATAATTCCTCACGGATAGAGAGTTACGGCCATGAAAAATTGGAGACCCCAAGTTTGGGTAATGGATCCAAGTTTGTTTGATGGTTAATGGTATGAGTTATGATATATTTTCATATAATACTATTTTATATGGATAGTACATGTCATGCCATTTCTGGTGGTATGTAGAACGTTACATAACTCCTCATGGTTTGAGAGTTATGGCCTTACAAAGTTGGAGGACCCTCATATCTCATCTAGAAGCCCCAAAAGTTCAAAGTAGTCAAAGTGGTTTAAGAGATTTTAAAAGGTAAATAATAAAGTGAAGTGATGAGTGTATTATAATTCAAAGTGAACACAAAATAAATTATTTCAATAATAAATTTAATGGAGAAATTAAAAGTGGACCCAACCCTAAAATAAGGAAAGTGGGCCAAGTGATCTAGAAGATGTTTTTAAGGAAGCTACTTGGAGAGTATAAATAAGAGGCAATGATCTCTCATTTGAATCACACTTGAGAATATTGAATATATATATGTGTCTGAGGTAACCAAGGATATATAAACCATAATTCTGAGTGAAGGTGAAGAAAATAAGGCCGAAATGCAAGGAAGGATAAAAAATTTTGATGGTGTTTTTTAAGGTATGTTATTTACATGTCATCTCACCATTTTCGCTATAACTATTTTTCTATAATGATTCAGACCGTGAAATTGCTATGAAAGTGAGAAAACATATCCAAGTATCTATAAAAAAAAAAATCAGCTTGTGGGTCATTGTATTTTGGGAGTTACACTCCGTGGAAAATAGGGTTTGTGGTCAATCCTAAAACTAGTCAAAATCAGGTGTTTCGGGTAAAAACGTCCTAACTTCTTCATAATAGATCCAAATTCAGTGAGACCAAATGTGTTGGTTATGGTATAGTATTTAGTATGTTTTGATAGTTTCATATCATTTCATCAAATATTTTGTGTGGGGCACGCTCTACAAGGTCTCTCTCTAGAATAAGACAGAATTCAACAAGGTATGTCATTTTTGCTATAACTCATTTTCTGAGAGGTTCCAAGTAGTGACACTTTGAGAAATTGCATTAAACACACTGAAGAACATTGTGTATCAGTTTCAGATATTTATACATTACAGGTTCAAATTTATGGTTACTGCAAGTTAGGGTTGTTGACTAATCCAAAACTAGGCATGTGAGACTAAAGAAAAGTTTGATGAAAATGCTAGTATCTTGTTTTTAAAGTTAAGGAAGGTTTGCAGGAATGTGATCATATACACCAGATATATTACAGATCTACAAATCATATTTGGATGAAGAAATTGATAAGGGCTTTTGGTTGTGGTACATGTTGAGTACATGGTTGAGACAAGTAGTTGATGAGTTGGCGCACATACATGAGGTGTATAGTTGATGATGTTGGTACATATTGATGATTCATAGTTGATGAGTAGTTGACACATGATTGGTACATACTTGGTACATGGTTGGATGCACTTGTTTATGGTACAGGTTGATTACAGTTTGGTGCATGGTGATGCACTTGTTTATGGTACAGGTTGATTACAGGTTGAGGTACATGTTGATGCATGGTTGATGAATGGTTAAGATTTATTGGTACAGGTTTACAACGGTATATCTCACAGTGATAGCGTGATAGTGGTTCCATCATTCTACTTCTACTTCAGGGTGGCAGGACGGGGCAAAGACAGGTGGTTGTAGCTGGAGAACATTGGGGGTTATAGCCTCCTTCTAGTTGTATCCAGAGAATTGGGGATTTGGAGCTTCCCTTAGGTTGTAGCCTGATAAACTAGGGGGGTGGAGATTCATTCCAGTTGCAGCTGGAAAACAAAGGAAGTTTGTGCTTCTAATGAATGTAATTCTTCAAGACATATAAGAAAAAACATTATGTGGTTTTATCCCGATTTGGGTTTCCACGTAAAACACTGGTGTACTGTGTATGTGTGTGATTGTTAAAGCATTCTGTGGTTTTCTCCCGATTTGGGTTTCCACGTAAAACACTGGTGTACTGTGTATGTGTGTGATTGTTTATTTCTTACTGCTCATTATTGGATAATAATTCTACATTGATATAACATTTGAAGAAAAAGGATTATAATTACGCTATTACTGATTCACCCCCCCTCTCAGTAATCCAACAATATTTTTCTGAAATTTTGTAATAGAACTACTTCTCTGCAATTTTATTTTAATTAATATGTTATGTTTAGAACCAGAGAAACTTCTATCATCTAAGGAGCGAATGTGTGTAGACTGAGGAGGATTATCTTTGTCTTCGGATTTGATATTTTCTTATTTTTTGAGTAACAGTTGTTGTACATGTATTTAAAGTTATTTTATGATGTTGTAACGGTTCTTTTATTCTAATTGGTGACTAGAGATCGATTTTGTTAACCTGTGATTAATGATAGAGTATTGGAAATTATGTTTCTTGCACTAACTTCTTATCACATGTATGTTTCTTTTCTTTAACTGTTATCTCAGACGATGTTGAATGGACACTAATTAAAATGTTATTAATTCTAGTTTGAAGTTGTTTAGATATTCTTCATTTACATGCTAGGGTAACGGTTATCCTAAGCCCGACCTTCCCCCCAAAACACATAGTTATCTTCTCTCTGCCATCTAGTCTAGAGTTTCATCTTCCTTTTGTTTTAAAGTTAGAAAAATAACCAAAAAAGAGAAATTCCTAGCATGAGGAGAAGGATTAATAAAAAATACATATATGTCTCTCAATCATAATCAAATCCCATCGATAAACCCAGGGAGATCGTGAATCTGGAGAAACTTACCACTCATCAAACTCTTACGAGTCTAATTGGGCCTCCTAGGTGGGTTTGGTTCTTCTTGTTGAGTTAAAGGGATCTCGGACCCCTCAACACACCCATATATATTTACCTCCACATCTTTCACTCTTCCAATAGGGACAATCTTGTACCAATTTACTAGTCTTAGCTAAATGGGAGACCAAACCAGCTTTGGCTTCCCCATCAGCTCCCATGATTTATTAGGGAGAATGTTCACATTTGATCCTAGATCCAACATGACATCATTTTTTTCATAACCTCCCAACTCCATAGTCATATTGAATTCCATTCCTATCCTTCTTCTCTTGGTTTTTAACATGTCTATTTTTTATATTCATGATGTTAGGCAATGGAAGAAAAACATAGCATAAATATAGAATAAAACTGAGAACATCAAACCAAACACAACACAATAGCAATCACACAATTGAAATAGTTATTTATGTGGAAACCCAATCTGGGAAAAAACCACGGGGTAGTGATAGTCGATATTCTTATTATTCAAGGAAGAGTTACAATACCGAGCATAGGCATACAACCAAGCTCTCCTCAAAGACACGTTGTACTCCAAAATATTGTGTCTTGCTCACACACTCTACACACATTGCACTCTCACCTCTATGGGTATGCTCGTATATATAACATCTCTCAAAAATTTAGACTAATTGATTATAATTAGATCCACTAGTTACACACTATGTTCACAAAAGAGTGCATGCATACACATTCCTAATATAGTTGCATGCATGTGCGTGTGACTGCATGGGAAATTTGTTGGCATTTTTTCAGCAATTTCCACCTTGACAAAAATTTACCTGATATATCATGCCCAAATTTATCCATCTTTTATGCAAGCCAAGAGAAGACAAACACCATCACATATCCACAACTTCTCTAACAATACCATTACGTGACCATGCATGCACGATTCACTCCAGTATGGACCATTCTTCCTCCATCAATAACCTATCTAATAAACCAATGCACTTGTCTTGTTTTGATATGTTGAACCTTTAGTCAAATGCACAACACTTTGACCACCATAGAAAACCACATCATGTACCTATCCAAACTTACCCAATATATCCTTTCATTCTTGCAAAACATAACCTGACGTAGGTCTTCTCTTGTCCAAATCTCTTGAATCATAACCATAGAATAAATCATTGCAACCACTCTAGGTGATACTTGTACTTATGTCCATGAAGCACCCATTTCCATGATCTTCACCTAGTTTTTCCATGTGTCTACTGACAACACCAACTGCATGTGAAATGCTGACCATTTCTCATCGCAATCATCAAACTTCCTACTAGCACATAATACTTGAGACATATAACCCTTTCCTTCTCCATCAGTTAGGACATAAACCTGAAGAGAACTTTAACTTCCTACTAGCACATAATACTTGAGACATATAACCCCTTTCTTCTCCATCAGTTAGGACATAAACCTGAAGAGAACTTTAACTTCCTACTAGCACATAATACTTGAGACATATAACCCTTTTATTCTCCATCAGTTAGGACATAAACCTGAAGAGAACTTACAATGGAAAGGAAAATGGATTTTACTGGTTTCACATTATTCAGACCAAATTTCCTATGTATATTCACTGCATACTTTTTTTGTGATAACCAAGCTTACCATCCTTCCTGTATATGTGTATTTCCATGCCTAATATTTATTTTACTCCTCCCAGATCCTTCATAACAACGTCTTAACCAACTGAGCCAAACTGTTGAGCTCAACCATGCTTGTGCTTGCAACAAGCAAAACATATAACACAAAGATAATGAATATACCATAAACAGAATGGTTATACTCACTTCTTGTAAAATTTGGCTCACCATGAAGGAATTAAACATCTTATACCATTTTCCTACCATGCTTCAGGCCATACAATGATTCTTGAGCTTGCAAACAAATCTTCTGTTGTGATTCTGAACCAATCATTCTGGTTGTTCCAAATACATCCCCTTCTCCAAAAAAACTCCATGTAAAATAGTTTTAGCATCTAGATGTACTAACACAACTATATTTAACACAACATGAATAGAAAAAAAAAATTAACAACTAGTGAGAGACTTTCATGGAAATCAATACCTTCCAAATACCCTTCTACTACTAATCATGCTTTAGGCCTTTCATCTTTTACTATGTTTTCTTTTATAAAAGGAGATTCATCAAACATTGCATCTTTGTCCATGATGATTTTGTGGGTAGTAGGATCCCATAGTTTGCACCCCTTAGCATCATCACCATATCAAAGATCTACTTGTTTGATTTGGTTCCTACTTAGAATGTTAATAAAAAATCATACGCATCACAACCGAATAATTTCACATTTGAGTAACTACCATATGACCTATCCATACATCTTCCTCAATCTTCCTGTCTTTTGCAACCGATCGTGACCAAGTTACCACATAACATAATCACTTGTGTCCACAACTATTGTTGCAACTTGACATTACTCAACATGTCTATTCGATCCCAACTTCCTTACAATACTTTCCAAGTTCTATGGATACAAACTTACCTTCATCATATATTCTCAAACACTTGATTAACCTGTCAGCACATCGACCTTTCTACAGGCACACCTTTCTAACCTGAACACACTGCTCAACCTTGAACTTTTCATTCGAACAACCTTGATCAACTTCTACCAAGCCGACCAAGTAAGCCTTCACCGCTTACCTCCAGGCCCACAGGATACCCAAAAAAAATGGACCTGAAAAAACCACCTTCTTTGACCTAAAAAATCATATTTAACTCATTACCTCTTTCACTGAGTCAAGGTTAACCCAACATACATGCCCCCCCATATATTCATTCTACCTAAATCTATGTCTATAATTTTCATAGGTGACTTGATAAACCAGGGGTACGCATGCCTATCCAAGTCTTATAAACATATGCCTATTTACATGCAATCAATTATTATTACAACTCCAAAGTAAATACAACTTTTTTATTTATTTCAAGGTGACTCAATCATCACCACCCTACACCTTCTATGTTAACATACGTGGTGAGACACAACAAACAGCAAAAAACTTCATCAACAATACCTGTAGCTCAATTTGCTTCTTTTGTGGAGTATGCTTATTGTCTTTTCCAACAATCCTTCTTGAGATGCCCATATTTTCCACTAAACCGAAATTTTCTCTTACCCTTACTGTCTTTTGAATTATACCTGGTTGTACCTTTCTGATCTTTCCCTCCTTCTATAGATCTACCTCTGACCACCATTGCTTCTACTATCGAGGTTTCTTTCTCCTCATTTCCCGAGACAACAGAGCTCCCACAATAGTGTCATAATCAATGGTGTATGTTGAGTTGAACCACATAGATGTGACCAGATGATCCCAAGACTCAGGCAACGAACACAGTAGCATAATCACCTTGTCCTCATCTTTGTACGTTACGTCCATGTTGGATAATTAAAAATCAAAGTATTGAAAACAATCAAGTGATCAACAATTTTTGTACCTTATTTCATCTGCAAGTTGTACAACTGCCTCTTTAAGAATATTTTTTTCGTCGTACTTTTTCATATACAGATTCTCCAGTTTGTTCCACAAACCTATTGTTGTCTCCTCTTCAACGATGTTAAACACGTCATATGTGAGACACAAACAAATGGTATTGAGGGCTCTTGTGTCCATATCTTCCCAGTCCTCGTCTGTCATGCTTGTCGATTTCTTTATCTTTCCATTCAACACCTTTTGCAATCCTTGTTGCACAAGGAAATCCCGCATCTTGAGCTTCCATAGCGCAAAGTTATTATTGTCGTTGAATTTCTCCACCTCAAACTTGAAACTTTGCACTTTCTCCATTAACACAAAAACCATCCAAAACAACTGCTTATACAACCAAACCTTCTTAAGATGAAGGAATAATGGTATTTCACTGTTGAACCTCAAAATATTGAAGTAAAAAGTTTAAAACAAATAAATATTTAATATATATTTACTTAAAACAATTTACCAAAAACAAAATACGTTCACTTTAAAAACATCCAACCATTTATTTTAAACATCCTCCATCCATTAATAAAGTTTACCAAGGGTGATTTGATTTTCCATGTGCATAATAAGACAAAAATGAGATTTCATACCTTGATATCACTCCACGCATACCTTCATACGAATTTTCTTAGCCTTCCACGATTATCACTCCTCCCGTAATGTGAGGGGGCGATAATTCCCAGAAATGGCTATCGTGCTTGTCTCAATGGCTGGCGAGGGATGATCTTAGAAAATGGGACAACGTCAAGTTCGAGAGATACTATTGCCCGTCCAACACGACTTATAGATCCGAGCAATAGGCTGACGATTATCACTCCTCTGTAAAGCGGATTCAACGATTATGACTAGTTATCTCACCTCCACTGTTTCCAAATAAAAAACATCCACACAGGATTTTAACCTTGGTAGTCGCGGTTGCCTACACTCACGCGATATTTTCCTTCACCTTACAATCAATCTCCACAAGAGTTTACTTCCATGCAAAAAACAACATAATAGTGTGGCTCCTCTAGCACGAAAAACCTGACTTCTCTTTCTTTGCACGACTGCTATCTCCAGCACTAAATAATCTCGACTTCTCAAGTTCGGATTTTCTCTAGCTCTGCGGCCTCTTCTTGCTCAAAAGAACCCTCGTCTCCTCTTCTTCTCAATAACCAGCAAACTTCCAAAACCTCCAAACCCTTGGCTCTGGATTTAACCAATGGAGGTTTCCTCACGGACAGAGATGCTCAGCTCTTTCTTCCTCTGTTCGTGAATGAACTCGTCGACTCTTCCTTCTTTTTGAACTGATTCCCAACGACCAAAATTATCTTCTCCTCAAGCTCTGATCCTTTAACTCTGCGCTCTGATACCACTTTTTAGGTGGTGGAAAAAAACCAGAGCATAAAATTGAGAACATCAAACCAAACACAACACAATAACAATCACACAATTGACACATGGATTTATGTGGAAATAATATTCGGTATTCTTATTATTCAAGGGAGAATTACAATGTCCAGCACATGCATACAAGTACTCTACAGTATTGTGTCTTTCTCACACACTCTACACACATTGCACTCTCACCTCTATCGGTATGCTAGTATATATATCATCTCTCAAACAATTAGACTAATTAATCATAATTAGATCCACCCGTTACACAACACCTGTTCACAAAAGAGTGCATGCATGCACATTCCTATTATATTTGCATGCATGTGATCGCATGAGAAATTTGTTGACATGTTTCCAACACATGAATGAAATCCAAAATTAGCTCTCATCCTGAAATATAAAAAACTATCTCAATAAGATGTTTGTTACTCACCAGGATAACTTTTGATCACTTAAAAACTTAATCAACATTTCAAAAAACCACTAACCTAACTAGAAAACACATCTTTTGGGATCCTACTCATCTATGCCTTCCTCTCATAGTTAGGTTCATTCTTCAATGTCTCGATCGCACAATACCTATTTTTGTCTTCTTGCAATGAAATTTGGTGGGGTGGGCATAACTTTTCTAATCTTCCCTATGATTATTTCTTATGTATCCAACCCAATTCTTACACTACCTCTTATTATTGAATGTACCTATGTAGCGCATCCATCTTCTCTACATAGCTCTTCCATCACAATGTGCACTTTATTTTCTTCCCATTTCTTTATTAAGTATGGGAACTCTTCTATTTTATGGTTTGTACTATGATAGTAGGAGGTTCAGAGTAATCATGGTTTTGTACAATGCCATGCAATATGTCTAACTTCTCCACAATTGAAACAGTTCAATATTATCACACCTCCATATCTTCCTTGCCCACTTCTTTTGAATCCTCGCTATCCTCAACCTTTATTATATTATATCCCCTACAATTGATAGGTTTCCATTGTGTTTTCCTTTATCAATTACAATGTACTATAGTTGTTCATGTCATGTCCCATGAATTTGAATTTTTTTTTGTAGAATGGCATGTTTGTAGTCATTTGACACTTTCATATCATAGGACAATAAGATGGATCTTATTCCCCTTGTTTGTAATTTTCACATATTATACCCTATGTGGAATGGGTTTACTGCCTAGGGTAGTATAATTACCCATCCCTGAGTAGTCATTTTTATGGTGCCCTTCTATTTTGCACATAGTACACCAGATGTTGTCATGCATTGCTTTTCTTTTAGATAAACCCTATATATTGTTTTTCAACACAACTGAATCACCTTGAATCTACGCCCTACCATTTGTTTTTTCTCTTCAATCCCTAGGGTTTCTCTCCAATTTGGGAAGCAGTTGAACCTCTATGAAAATGGAAGAAATTTTTCAAGATGCTAAAATAATAATTGTCTCATGAAAAGATGTGTTGCCAAACAATTCTACATGCATTTGTGGAACCATTGTGACTTGACATATGCAGATTTATGACTCACTAGTCTGAATATGGAGGATATCAAGGTATGAAGTCCATTGAACTACGAGTGTCCATGTTTATGAACATGTTTCATGGTAGTTCCTATGGGGAATGGGTTTAATGCCTATGGTAGTATAATTACCCATCATTGGGCAATCATTTATATGGTGCCCTTCTATTTTTCACATAGTACACTAGATGTTGTCATGCATTTCTTTTCCTTTAGATAAATCCTATAATTTGTTTTTCAACACAATCGGCTCACCTTGAATCTACACCCTACCATTTGTTGTGCTCTTCAATCCCTAGGGTTTCTCTCCAATTTGGGAAGAAATTGAGCCTCTATGAAAATGGAAGAAATTTTTTCAATATGCTAAGATAATAATTGTCTCGTGACAAGATTTTTTGTCAAACAATTCTACACGCGTTTGTGGAACCACTATGACTTGACACTTACAAATTTATGACTCGGTAGCCTGAATATGGAGTATATTGAGGTATGAAGGCCATTTAACTACGAGTGTCTATGTTTATGAACATGTTTCATTGTTAGTGTCCTACTTTCTTATATGCGTATATATGCAAGTGGTCGGCTTCCATATATGTGCATATATGGAAGACGACCACTTCTGTATATGCGCATATATGGAAGCCGACCAACTTCTATAAATGCACATATATGGAAGCCAAACACTTATGTAAATATGCATATATAGAAGCTGACCACTTTTGTATATGCGCATATACAGAAGGTGGTTTCTGTATATGCGCATTTACGGAAGTGATCGGCCTCCATATATGCACATATACGAAAGTGATCAACTTTTGTATATGTGCATATACAAAAGCCACATATACAAAAGGTGGTTTCTGTATATGCGCATATACAGAAGTAGTCAGATTTCGTAAATGCGCATATACAAAATTTCATCCATAAATATGCATATACGGAAGTGGCCAACTTTCGTATATGCGCATTTACGAAAGTGGTCGACTTCCATATATGAACATATATGGAAGTCGGCCACTTCCCTATATGCACATGCATATATGGAAGTGGTAGGCTTCAATGTATGTGCATATACGGAAGCACACCACTTCTGTATATGCGCATATATGAAATTCGACCACTTCCTTATATATGCGCACATATACAGAACTGACCAACTACCATTATATATACTTAGTATATATACCAACATATATACTAGGTATATATGTCAGTATATATATAAGTATATATACTCATATATAGTAATTATATATACCGACATATGTAACGACATACATACTAAGTATATATACCGACATACATACTAAGTATATATACTGGTATATATACCATCGGTATATATACTTAGTATATATAATGGTATATATACTAAGTATATATACCGACACATATAACTTGAAATACATTCCAATATTAAATAAAAGTCCTACATTAACAAGAAACACGCAAGGGGTGAAAGATGAAAAAGTAAAGACCAAAAGCTCACAAGAAAAACCCAAACTCTAGGAGAAGTACTAATGCAGCAAGGAAGGGCTTTATTCATTCAAAGTTTTTGTAGTTGAGGAAATTCTAAGGGATATTCAAGAAATCTATGATTATGTCCTAAGAATGTCGTAATATAATTATGCAATGCATTGAAAGATAATCCTAAAAGTAGAATATACCAAGAACCCTAGGGGCATTTTCTTTACATACAACATTTATTAAAGAATTCATTACATAACAATACCAATACCTTAAAACTATGAATAAACCATATAATAGTACTACTCAGGCCAAGACAAAACTAGAAAGGCCCCTTTGATCATGGTTGACTATAATTAACTACGGTTGATCATATTTGACTATGGTGGACTAGGATTAACTTTATCCATGGATAATTATGGTTGACTTTGTTTATCCATCGTTGAGTATGGTTAACCATGGTTGAGTATGGTCAACCATGTTTAATCATGGTTGGAAATGGTTGACCATGATAGGATATAATTGACCATGTTTGATTATGATTTACCATAGCACCTAGATATGTTGTCCATGAGGAACATTATTCCTATGCAACTTATTCAACTCTATGAAATCTCAAACCTTTATTTTAAATCACAAATATAGATATGTTTCCCCAAAAAATTTCAAAATTAACATCAATACATCATTTGTAGTAACTATTTGGTGTTTATATATACAATTTATATATATGAAATATTAGCCTCATTATCTTTTTCTTATATAGGTGAAAAAAAACAATATCTTTATTTCAAGGTTTGGTGGTTTGAATCTTGTTGAGAACATTAATCATTCTCTTATAAAAAAAAATTATGCATTTCATAAATAGAATCAATATTTATTGCTAAACTTATGTCCATTTCTCTCTTTTATATCTTAATCATTAATATTAATTTTTTCTACTCTTTATGTTTAAATTTGTATTATAAGTAGATAAGGTGCTATGTCTATTACTTCTCGTACTTTTATATATA
>ML782154.1:1055826-1068178 GCA_009831015.1 Picea engelmannii | reverse complement strand
TATACATGGTTACATTGCTCCATGTTTAATAAATAAATAAATTTACTATGGGACACCATGTCTTTATTCTATGATTGGTGCCATTTACTACCAAATCAATCTTTTTACCCCGGAGTTATTACAAGTACATATACATACAGCTTGTAAGTCATTACCCTATGTCATGTAACGTAGAATCAATGACCATACATTTTTACCGTACAGATTAACTATATGGTATCATAACTAATTGTTATTATTAGATTAACTTAACTTTTCATTTGAAATTTGAAACACCACTAGAAGTTCCATTGTTATTATTTTATTGAAATGTATTTTATTAGGTTATCAAAATTCCTTGTGTATATAAATTTTGTTTCCATCATATAATATACTTATACTATTTTGAGAAGATATAAAATGAATGCCATAATAACAATAAAATAGTAAACATTTAGGGAAGAGATTAAATGTGTCATTATATGTCGATTCATCTTCATTTGTGTTGAACTTGTAGTTGTTTTAATATCTGATAAAAATTATAGTTCTAAGATGGAGATATATCTATTTATTACTTAAATATTACCTATGTAGAATAGATATTCTATTAATGTGTAGCACCTAATTGACCTAATTGATATTAATGTGTAGTACCTAATTGATAAGGTATTATCATATATTTTTTAGATATTCTATTAATGTGTAGCACCTAATTGACCTAATTGATATTAATGTGTAGTACCTAATTGATAAGGTATTATCATATATTTCTAATACAATTATGTTAATGTTGAAGAAATAGACATACAAAATTTCTATCTTTATTATTGTTATATGAGGGTGAGGATTGGAGTAGTAATAGAGAAAAAATATTATGTTTTATCTATTATTTTCCCTTCTCCACTTTATTATTTTCCTCACCCCACCCTCATATATTATGCTTTCTCTATTATTTCCCCTACTCCATTCTCATCCCACCCTCATATATGAGGGTGGGTGTGGGGGAAATAACAAAGAAAACATATTATGGGTGAGGGTGGGAGAAATAATAAAGAAAAAATATTATGAGGGTGGGGTGGGGGAAATAATAGAGAAAACATATTATTTTTTCTCTATTATTGTCCCCACCCTTACCCTCACCCTCATAATATGTTTTCTCTATTATTTCCCCCACCCTCAGGCCACCCTCATATATGAGGGTGGGAGTGGGGAAATAATAGAGAAAAAATATCATATATGAGGGTGAGGGTGGGGGAAATAATATAGAAAACATAATATGTTATGAGGGTGAGGGTGGGGGTCAGGGAAATAATAGAAAAAACATAATTTCATTACAATTTCAAAAATCAAAATTCATCAAAATTTGAAAAATAGTTTTTTCCAATATTATCATGAAAATTAAAAATAAACAATATAAAAAACCACACATACAAGAATACAAAGTCATAATGAAAAATGTTGTAGTAACTTAAAATAATACCCAAAAAATTATTCACTTTAAATAATAACCCACATTGCTTACATATCATTAAGTATTTTTAAGAAAAATATTAAAAAAATTAATATGTTATTAAAAAAGAAAAATATTTAAAAAATTAATATGCTATTAAAACATTACATTGAACTCAACTATAATAGTGTGGCCATATATAAATACATTCTTTAAGGTCATTTACTTTTTCTACATTGACATATAATCTACTAGTAGAGACTACACATGGAGATACAAATACAAAGAAACATGCAACTGATGCAACTATTCTAAGACCTTGTGTTTTTTCATCGCATCATTTTGCAACTATTTTGAAATTTGAAACATATAATCTTGTTATGAACCAAATTCCACAAATAGCATAAGAATATAGAGAAGAATTAACTCCACACCTTGAGAATGATAAAGAGTCAATGAATAAGAAGTCACTTCAAGGGGGCAACCTCATTTTACAATATATCCAATGCACAAGACAAGATGCCTATAAAAATTAATATATATTTTGTTATAAATAAGAAATAAAGTAAGCATGATGTAACCTACGAACAAGCCAACCTAACCATAACTAATATAGTAATAATGAATGAGTATTAGGGTCCTAACATAGCCCCCCTTCTTTAAACGAAATTTCCCTCAAAGCTTGCAATCGAGGGTGTTTTTTCATGAATTGATCATTTTCCCATATAGCTTCTTCCATATGCATATTCTTCTACTTGATTAGGTACTCCATAATGGTTATATTCTGAATAGATAGAGTTCCTAAAGTAATAGTAAGTGATATAGATCCAAATTTCAAAGGAAATTTTTGGAAAGAGATATGGAAGTTGAGTGGAATAACACTAGCTATGAGTTCAACATATAATCCCCAAAAAGATGGTCAAATAGAAATAGTCAACACATGTTTAGAGGGTTAAGGCCTTCACAAATACATATTCATAGAAAAATTTAATTGAAAGATTATTGACATCTGCAATATTTATGTAATATTGGAATTTAAAAAATTGATTGGTTAAAAATTGAATACACATATATACCTATGTTGTCATTACATTTTTGTCACTCCATAAAAGCAATACACCATCAAACAAATTCTAAAGAAATCTTGCTCATGAATGGGGTTGTCTAGTATGGTGTTTGTCCTTGTTTTGAAATCCAAGTAGTCACACATGTCGAGCAGCGGGCTGACAACATATGAATTGGTCTAATCTCTAATCCACCCGGGGTGGTAATATTGAACTAGCTAGGCCCATCTTGTCTTTTCAGCGAGAGATAGGGAGGAAAGGATAGTCAACAATATGAGGAGAATATTTTGGGTCACACACTGAATAAGCATCTATAGAAAAGCATAATTAGTTCAGAAAAGCGAGGTTGGGTTTCATTTCTGGAACCATTCCATTCCGATGATAGATAGGGTCTCATAATAGCCTTGTTCGGATAGCCTACTTATTGCCTACAGTTCAAAGAGAGTTCTTCATGTTTCAAACCGAAAAAGAGATAGCCTCTACTGCTTTCTATTGGATAGGAGGGGTTAAATCAGGGATGGATATAGGTGGGAAGGTAGAATCCAATCTTATCAAACAAACATGTTGGGTTATTATTTCTCGTGTTCTTCCCTAGATCAGTTCTTCTCGTTCACCCCCAGGAGGGTGGGGATTTCCTTCCCCTATCATAAGGAGCATCAAAATAAGCAATGGCATCGTCATCAGCAACGAGAAAAGGATTAGAAGGAGGTCTAGGATTAGGAGCATTTCATCTAATCTTATTCATGGAATAACCATTGTTGGAACTAACAAAATCTGCTTGTATGAAAGGAATGAGCACATATGAATTGGTCAATTAAAAGAATGGATTCCCAGGGAACCATTCAGTTTATGATCCACTACCTCATGAGGCAAAGACTTTGTTAACTGCCACCACATCGACCATGGGATAAATTAAGGGATACCTTATATGTTATTTACTTAATTTGTGTTAATTGTTAACACAAACAATTAACAATTCGATTTTTTAAGCATTCATTAGATGATGAAAACACTCTCCAAAAATGACAAAAATTTATTGGTTACCATCTCCAGAGAAAAGTGGGGAGTAGAATGCCTATCGACATAGTAAAAAAGATTATAATTAATTTAATAAGAGTTAATTTAATATTAATATCCACTTGTTAGTGGTCCTCAATGGATTTAAATTCCAATAATGTTAAGTTAGTATTAATATCCACTTGTTACTAGCTCCATCAACAAGAGTTAGAGAAAACACACAAATGCAGATCCACAGACATAAAAACAAATGTATTTCATTTTTTTTTTAAATTAAATCATATACATTTAAAATTTTATTTTGTTAATAATGTTAAATGTTTTGTAAAAGTTAATAAAGATGCATCCTACTCTATTCTATGTCTGAATGTTATATGGTTTAATAATCCGATAGGATGCATCTGTTTAATTCTGAATGGAAGTAATTGCTATAGATGGAAATCTCATTGAATATTTTTGACTTAAGGATTGACAAAATGCCTCTAAAATTAGTTCTGAATGGATTAATTATGTTAAAGTTGGTCGCTAAACCGACTAATCTTGGTTGATGGATCGACGAATGCTAACTTTTCCCTATTGTGAATAGGCTTATTTTCTCGGTCGCTAGACCGACAAAGATCCATGTGTGGTCGCTAAACTGACGATTTAATTCCGACAAAAGTTAAAGAGTAAACAAAGTTAGTGTACTGTGAAAGAGAAAATTCATTTTTTTTGTATATCTAATTATAATTTAAAAAGAAATTTATATCTACACTTAACTGGAAGAATGAACAAAATCAATTTAATGTAAAAATAGAAGTTCAAAAGAAATTTGTATCTATCTATAATTGTAAGTATATTTATTAAATTATTTTCACTTTAAAATTGTTAAATATTTCTATGTAAACAAAGTCAATGTACAATAAAAAGATAATGACATAAATCTATATGTTAGTATAATCTAATTTTTTTATATGTTTAATTTTTGGAATTTATTAGCTGGGAAATAAATAATGTTTATATATACAACTTCAGCTTTACTTCATTTATATTTATAAAGTAATCAGATTATATATGAATTGAATATTAAAATGATTTAAAAATTAAAGAATTGTTTTTACTTTGCAATTTATTAAGTTAAGAGATAACTCGTATATAATGGAATATTAATTGATGTACAATAGTATCTAAAAAGATAATATACAAAGTCAATGTCAAATAAAAAGATAATGACATAAATCTATATGCTAGTATATATCTATTTTTTTATTTTTTTTTATTTTTGTAATTTAATAGATGGGAAATAAATAATGTTTATATATACAACTTCCGCTTTACTTTATTTATATTTGTAAAGTAATCAGATTATATTTGAATTGAATATTGAAATAATTTAAAAATTAAGGAATTGTTTTTACTTTGCAATTTATTAAGTTAAGAGATAACTCTTATATAATGGAATATTAATTGATGTATATAATAGTGAAACCTGGATTTTATGTTATAATGGAATATTAATTGATATATACAATAGTGAAACCTGGATTTTATGTTATATTTGTAAAGTAATCAGATTATATATGAATTGAATATTGAAATGATTTAAAAATTAAGGAATTGTTTTTACTTTGCAATTTATTAAGTTAAGAAATAACTCTTATATAATGGAATCTTAATTGATGTATATAATAGTGAAACCTGGATTTTATGTTATAATGGAATATTAATTGATGTATATAATAGTGAAATCTGAATTTTATGTTATTGTTTATTAGTATTTAGGAGTCAATTTATTCTTTTATCCAATTTTTCATTCATATGTAGATAATTATGATGATTATTTTTATGATTTGAAAATATAAATAATGCCAAATACAATAGATTTTCCTGAAACATATTTGTTTAAAAAACAACTCATTCTTAAACCATATTTACTTAGAAAATCAACCTAATTCTTAAACCATATTTACTTAAGAAATCAACCAAAAAATTTATTGTTGAAATAAATGGAATAATAAAATGTGAAGTTTATTAAATAAGTTATATATATATATATATATATATATATATATATATATATATATATATATATATAAAAGAGTGATAACTAAAACATTACCCCTAAAGGCCTTCCCGTCAGAGTTAATATCTCTTTCAAGAACCCTCAAGTTATAATGAATAGATATTCTTGAACCACATTTGTTTAAGAAAACAACCCAATTTTTAAACCATAATTATTTAAGAAATCACTTAGAAATAATGATTAGTTAATAATGAAAAAAATTGATTAATGGTTTCAACCGTCCAAACTCTTTATCCTCCTATATAATATACTCTTTAATTGATTTAATAAAATGCTCAGCGTTGCTTTGCCTTGATGGCCTCCAACTGTTCCCTTGCCTGAGAGAAGCCGGTTCCATCTTATTTCATCTTTCATATTTCAAGTTGGTATCAGAGCCGCATACTGCAAAGTGTGGGCGCCCTTTCACTCTCAGTGCCATCAGATAGATCGCAGATCGCACATATTCTTCGTCGACCCTTCTACTGGCTTCATAGATTAATTTAAAAGAGAAAGACAGAGGTTGGGGAGTTAGATCCTGGGTTTTGCCTTAGCGCGGGAGAAGTTTATTACATTTCCGGAATACATTTTACTGGCATGGAATTAACATGAGGAGTTGAATTTTGTGTGTGCGCGCGTGCATCCATCCAAGGGTTTGCTTCCGGTCTTCACAAGTTCATCCTCACGCCCAGTTGTTGTGTGAGAGAGGTAATCGTTATTCGCTGGAGGATATTTGTTGTTGGAAAATCATTATTTTTTTTTTTAATCTTTTGGTTTCTGACAGTTGTGCGAGCCTGTGGAGGAGGGGAACAAGAGATTGTAAGTATTTGGTAGGAAAAAACACTAACCGACATTGCGCTGCTCGCATCAAATAAAAATCCAACAAGCAGAGAAGCCTAGGGGAGTCAGATTTGGATCCGGCAACAACAAATGTCTTGTCGATGTCCTTTTTCGTCTCACTAATTGTGTTGATTCGGTAACATTAGAGGCAGAAAGTCCCTGGAGGAGTAAGTCGTTTTGTATGCACGCCATGATATGTATGATATGATATGATGATCCTCATCTGCAATTAACAATTAACAAGCGTACTTGTTCCTTGCTGATCTTTTATTTGTTGTTTGAGATCAGAGATGAGTGATCGATACTTATAATTATAACTGGAATGAGAATCAGTCATCCTCATTTATATAAAAGAGATTGACATAGTTTCTTTGACTAATTTGAGTTTCAGATAAGAACAACTGATTACAATTGGCAATACATATTCAACGGATAAAGCCGACGTCATGAATTTGAATGAGCATTGGAACATAATCATTAACCACTGCTAGTTTCCGTTCTTGGCACATGATTGCTACTTTGGAGAGGATTTTGCGTCGTAAAGGAGTTTGCAGAGATAGCGAATCCACTTGATGAAACTTATCTCAATGAAGTCAATAAATTGGATGGCTCGAATTTCGTCAATTGGAAATTCAAAATGTAGATCTTGATGGAAGGTTATGGTGTATTCAAAATGTAGATCTTGATGGAAGGTTATGGTGTATGGACAATCGCGAAAAGAGATGAAGCACGAAAAGAGATGAAGCACGACCCAACGTGGCTGCAAGTGCGACAACGGAAGCAATCCAAGATTGGGATAAGAGAGAGAACAAAGCCAAGGTATTATTACTAATTTCTGTGAAAGATAATATAATTCCTCACATTAGAGATGCTAAGACTTCTAAATAAACCTGGAAAGCAATTAAAGATTTGTATGAGACTAATAATACAAATCGTGTTCTTTTTTTAAAGAGTAAATTGATAAGTATTAAAATGGATATAAATGAATTCTTCGGTACTTTTCTTGGGCGAATTAAAGACATGAAAGTTAAATTGGGAGATATAGGAGAAAAAGTGTCAAACATGATCTTCTCACAATTTCCCTAAATGGAATACTAGAGGACTATCAAATGTTTATAACGGGCCTTTCAACGAGAGAGAAAGCTCCTACCTTTGAGGAATTGACAAGTATATTGTTGCAAGAAGAAGATATGCGCACAAATTTGAAGCCGAATTTGAAGTCTTGGAATTTAGAATTAGCACTATGGACAAAGAAGAGATTCCCTAAAGGGAAACCAGGAGAAAGAGGGATAGGAGGAAGTTCATTTTAGAGGTAGTCATTTCCAAAGCCAAATCAAGGTATTCCATCTAATAGAAATGAACCTAAGTGTTTCTATTGAGGTAGGACTTGACATATTTCCAAAGAATGTGATAAGAAGAAAAATGATGATGAGGCTAGGCATAAAAATAGAAAACATTTAGCACACTTTGCAGAAGAAAACTAAAATTTTGATTCAAAAGATCTTAGACTATTTTTGTCTAATGTTGTGTTGTCTACTGAAACTAATGATGTTGATGCATGGTTTGTTGATTCTGGAGATTCAATTTACACGAAATGTAATACGAATTGGTATATAAACTTTAAAGAAACACATAATGGTGCCCATATTTATCTTGGAGATGATCATTCTTATCAAATGAAGGGATATGGAGATATTCCAGTAACACTTCCGAATGGTACTGTCAGACACATTCACAATGTTGTGTATGTCCCTGGGATAAAGAAAAACTTGATTTATGTCTCCATAATTACAGATCAAAATTTGAAGGTCGAATTATTCAAGACACATTGTATTGTGAAGGACTTGCAAGACCATTTCAAAACTGTTGCCTCAAGAGTCAAAGTTGGAGGTGTGTACAAACTTGATGTCACCAGAAAGAATCATCAATCATTGAATTATGCAACTATGCCTAAATAAACTCTTTGGCACCAAAGGTATGGTCACATTAATTATCATGATTTGTTTTTATTACAAAAACAAGGTATGGTTGAAGGATTCCCTATGTTGAAGAATGAGAATGTTGCTTGTGAAGATTGTGCATTAGGAAATATGCACGGAGATGAATTCCCCTCTAATCCTAATAGGATAAAAATAGATCTATTAGAACTTGTGCACACTGATGTTTGTGGACCAATGCAGACAAGGTCACTAGGAGGTGCTTATTATTTCTTATTGTTTATTGATGATTTCATAAGGTACACATGGGTGTATTTCCTTAGGAGAAAGAGTGATGTTTTTAAATATTTTAAGGAATTTAAAACATGGTGAAGAAGAAAATAGGAAAGTCCATCAAAATACTCTGTTTAGATCAAGGAAGAGAGTACAGATTAGGGAACTTCATCAAGTATTGCAAAGATCATGAAATCATAAAACAATTTATAGTACCCCAAACTCCACGGGAGAACGGAGTTGCAGAAAGGAAAAATAGTTTTCTGGTGGAGTGTGCATGAATTATGATCAGAGGTAAGAATCCCTCAAATGATTTTTGAGCTGAAGCCATTATCATTGTTGTTTATTTAAATAATAGAATTCCAACAAGGTGTCTTGATCATAAACTCCTTTCGAAGCCTTGTATGATTCTAAACCAACAGTTGATAATTTGAAGATATTTGGGTGTAAATATTTTTCACATATTCCAAAGGAGAATATGAAGAATCTTGATGCTAAAGCTATCAAATGTATTCTTATAGGTTATTTTTCATAATTTAAAGCATATAAACTATTTGATCCATCTACTCACAAAGTGTTTGCAAGTAGATATGTAATTTTCCATGACTAGGAAGAAGGAAATAATGACGACAATATTCATGAAGGATGGCATGTACTTCTTGAAGTTGAAGAGGTCAAAGAAAAGAAGCACCAGGAAAAGGCACCGAGTGCCATAGATACATCTAGCAGTGAAGAAGAATCTTCACAAAACTGAGAAGAAGTCACCATCCAATTGAGAAGGGTCTTCACAAGAGGTTCGTCCATCTGAAAAATATAAATATTATGCCTCGATGAGTAGTATTTAAAATGTCATAGAACCCATGATTTTTAATGAATCTAATGAACATGAAGAGTGGAGAAAAACAATGGAGGAAGAATATGACTCTATAATGAAAAACAAAACTTGGGAATTCACTGAATTGCCTAAAGATAAAAAAACACATAGGATGTAAATGGATATACAAACCTAAATTCAAAGCAGATGGAAGTATAGATAAATATAAAGCTAGATTGGTGGCAAAAGGGTATTCACAGAAAGAGGAAATTGATTATGCAGAAACATTTGCATCAGTAGCTAAATTAAATACTATAAGATTGTTAATTGCATTAGCTACAAAGTACCATTGGAAGCTTCACAAATTAGATGTAAAATTTTCTTTTCTGAATGGTGAGTTAAAGGAGGAGGTATGCTTTAATCACCTAGAGGGGTTTCTAAAAAGTGGTCAAAAACATTCAGTGTGCAATTAAAGAAAGCATTGTATGGACTGAAACAGGCACCTAGGTCATGGTATAAGAAGATAGATTCCTTCTTTCTCCAGCAGGGTTTTATGAGGAGCAAAAGTGATCAAAATCTGTATACCAAGTTTGATGAAAAGGGGCATGTTGTATTGATTTCTTTATATGTTGATGATTTAATTGTTACATGAAATTCAGAAAAATTGATTAGTGGAATTAAGAAGAATATGTCACAGGTATTTGAAATGAAATATTATCTTGGTGAGTTACATTATTGTCTAGGTCTTGAAGTTTGGAGAAATGTTGGTCAAACCTTTGTGTCTCAAGGTAAATATGTCAGAGAAGTACTTAAGAAGTTTAAAGTGGATCGGTGTAAATTTTCTAATGTTCCAATGCAATAAAACACGAAACTTTACCATAATGATGGTTCGAAGGAGTTAAATGATACAATGTATAGACAGATGGTGGGAAGCTTGAACTATTTCACTACAACTAGACCTGACATAGCATATTATGTCGGTGTGTTAAGTCAGTTTATGGAAAAACCTCTAGAAAGCCATTGGAATGCAACAAAATGGGTACTCAGGTATCTCAAAGGAAAAATTGATTATGGTATTAAATATATTGATTCATTCAATGTTGAGCTGACAGGTTACTCAGATTCAGACTGGGCCGGCAATCCGGATGATCAGAGATCTACTACAGGTTATGCCTTTGGCATTGGATCCAGGATTGTTTCATGGAGAAACAAGAAGCAACCTATTGTATCTTTATCATCCACTGAGGCAAAATATAAAGCATTGTGTGCAACAACTTGTGAAGTTGTTTGGTTGAGAATACTACTTCAAGATGTTGGAAAAGAACAAAGGAAAGCTACGAAAATCAAATGTGATAACCCGAGTTCAATCAAGTTGGAAAATAATCCAATGTATCATTCAAGGACAAAGCATGTTGATACTCAGTTCCATTTTGTTCGAGAAAAGATGTAGTCTAATGACATTGCTTTAATGTATTGTAATACTAGTGAAAATGTTGTTGATATTTTCACTAAATCTCTTGGGAAGATCAAATTTGAACTATTTAGGGATATGTTAAGTGTGGATGTCAATCCTTTCTCCATTAAAGGGGAGACTTATAAATAATGATTAGTTAATAATAAAAAAAATCGATTAATGATTCCAACCCTCTCATGATTTCAATTGTCCAAAGTGTTTATCCTCCTATATAATGTACTCTTTAATTGATTTGATGGCCTCCAAGTGTTGCCATCAAATATAATATAATAAGTTATAATATAATATATATATTAAAAAGAGTGATAGCTAAAGCATTACCACTAAAGGCCTTCCGGTCAGAGTTAATATCTCGTTCAAGAACCCTCAAGTTCTAATGAATATAATTATTGTTAAAAATCTAACGCTCAAGTTCTAATGAATATAAATATCATTAAAAAAAATTCTATTGGTAGAGACCTTCCTCTTAGAGTTAATATCTCGTTCAAGAACCGTCAAGTTTTAATGAATATAATTATTGTCAAAAATCTAACGGTCAAGTTCTAATGAATATAAATATCATTAAAAAGAATTCTGTTGGTAGAGACCTTTTCATGATCTTAGGGTATCAACTTGAAAGGTAGTTAGCGCAATAATCTTTCTTTACAGGTACCTTTGAGTGACTAAGACAACGATTATCGTACGGAGATGCTGGTAGAAAATACAAGAGTGATGGTAAAGTGCCACAATGGTATTTGCAACGTGACTTCGTAGATCCATTTTTAATTTGGTTTAAGTTAATTTAATATTAATAATCACGTGTCAATAAATTACGAATATCGCTTTATATATATAAAAAATGAGGATTGTTCTATTTAAGTTAATTTAATATTCATACTCATCTGTCACTGAAATTGAATTTAATTAAAGTTAATTTAAAAATTGGATTTGATGGAAATTGAGGGAGTCAAACTAAATTTCTCACATCCTTTTATCATTATCAAAATTTAATTATAAAGAATTGTTGGAAAATTTTTCATTATTAAAATTGAATGTTTGAATGGATAAATAGATTCAACATCTTCAAAAACTCTTATTACATATTGATCATATTGATTGTACACTCTCAATAATTCATATTATACACTCTCAATAATTCATATATGCAATTTCAACAACTCTTTTCTATTTTTAATTAAATTTTGAGCAAACATAATCCTAAATATATGAACAAAACAATTCAAATCATAACATCTTTAGACTACACCATCTTTTAGAAAAGTGCATAACACAAAAAGAGACTTAATAATTACATATTTGAGATTTAATGTTTGAATAATGTTCAAATATAAATATTAGCATGCATATCCACTCTTAAGAGGTATCTAAGTCACATGGTTTGGTTCAGGTTCAAGTTCAAAATGGGCAATAATTAGGTTTGGTTTGAACTCAAATATTTCAATGAGGTTTGGATGAGGATAGACAAT
>ML782154.1:1042017-1055755 GCA_009831015.1 Picea engelmannii | reverse complement strand
TTTAAAATGAAATTTATCATAAAATAGTAATCAACATTAATAAACATAGAAAATGATATGATGAACATGGAAAGTACAAGGATAGATTATCAACTTGAGTTGTGGCATAAGGTTATGAACTTGAGCTATAAATTTGATCAACATCCCTCACGTTCAACGAACCTCAATTTGTTTTTAGGTTTTATGAACTTTGAACCTCAAGGTTGAAGTTTGACAAACCGTGTGACATAGGGAGGCATTTGAACAAGGGTTCTTTTCAAAAAATTTCACAAGCATAATGATCCAAGGAGCGACGCATTTGTGTGCATGTTATGAATGAAGAAAATCACAAATCAATGAACATGCTATTGAAGTACTAGGAAAAACATAGCAAGTAGGAAAATGAAAGTTAAAATTTGCTCATTTTTTATATGAACACTTTGTTAAAAGAAATCATATGGATTTTAAGAAAGTTTTCCTCTACCTTGTTCCATGACAACATCTTAATGCTTTATTTCAAGGGTGGTTGGATCCTTCCTATCAAATATACTTACTATTTTTTTCCTATCACTAATCAATAAAATTGTCATGCCACCTACCTGTTGCACCATCTAGGAATCAATGAGACCATTACTACTAACTAATACCTAACATTCGATATGAACAAATCAAGGATATTACCCTACCACCTATGCTAGTCCATACCATCCAAGACCAAGGATTGAAGGGAATGATCCCACCACCTACCTACAAATCAAGGAAATGAGTCCACCTCCCATATCAAAGATTCAAGGGAATGATAACCCAACCACCTATCAATGAATACAGGGAATGATGATCCTACAACCTAGCGATGGATGAAGCAAATGATGATGTCACCTACCTACAAATCATATATATGGGAGGGAGAAGTGACCACCATCACACAATCAACTCCCTATCTATTAATCATGAATATCATCCTACCTTAGAAGCATGACATTAATCTTACCTATAAATCATGGCATTGAACGTACCCATGAATAATCATGATGGTGATGCATACGATAGATAGAAGATATCACTTATGAAAAGTAGAAACTATCACTACCCAACCAACCCAACACTATCACATCATCAACCTACCTTAGAATCAATGTGATTAATGAAGCTATAATTTATCAATAGACACACCAATCAAGAGACCAACCAATTAAACTACCACCTATGAAATAATTGATCATCATACACCACCACCAAGAAAAAATAGTTAATTAATCCTCCTACACCACTACCAAGCAAAAATAATTAATTATTCCTCCTACACCACTACCAAGAAAAAATAATTAGTCCTTCTATAGTATTACCAAGCAATCAAAACTACCTTTGAGAAATTAATCCTCCTACACCACTACCAAGCAATCAAAACTATGTTAGAGTAATAATCCATGAAGTTGCACATCAACAACAACTATGATAAAATGACAACACAACCCATGGATGTTGAAGAGGAGATAAGCCTATTGTTTTTAATGCTCTTTCATTATAACCATGTTTGATCAAATCAAGAATCTACATTGTTTATATAATATCTTACATTGATTAGAGCGAGGAGCCACTCTACATACCTAATATTTTTAAAATGCATTCAATCTATTTTCCACTAAAGATGCACAAGTACATTAATCCTAATTTGGTCCTACCAAAGATGCTCAAGTACATTAATCCTAATTTGGTCCTAAATAAAAATAAACATTATTACATATCTACATACCTAATAAATTTAGAATACATCCAATCTATTTCCCATTAAATATGCTCAATTACATTAATCCTAGTTTGGTCCTAAATAAAAAGAAGCATTATTACATACCTATTATTACCCACTAAATATGTTCAAGTACATTAATCCTAATTTGGTCCTAAATAAAAAGAAGCAATATTACATGCCTTATTTGTATTGATTTTTCATAATAAAAAATGGATACTTAGAGTGATCATCATTACTATTTTAAGAACCTAGTATTTGTATTCCGTTGATGTAAAAGACAAAGCAAGCCAAAAATAAATATAGGAAAATAAAACAATAGGTTTATTTAAGTAATGAAAGGTAATGGGAAGAATGGTCTAGAGTTCGGGATCCATGGCGTGTACATTGGATTTCATAATCTTAGACAAAGGCCTAGGTAGTGAGCCGAAGAAGAGAAAACACTCAGCAGTCCATGAAACCCCCATGGAGGTCAAGCAGTCATTGGCCAAGTGATCGGCCATTGCAGTCAAAGGAGAAGACAAGACCGTGTATGGAAAACTCACCTATGACAGCATCATCATTGGAAAAGTATCAGGCCACAACTAAAAGAAGGAAAATACCACTTGTTCTTCGGCTCTCAAGACTGCAATGGAAACCCTAAGACAGTGCTCCCTTGTCGTCGTCGACGCCTTCAACAATTCTAACTGAGAGCCTTCCCACTTTGTCTTAGCTCGAGGCAGACCTTCGACCTCAATATGCCTTGGTTATTCATCGAGGAAGGAGTTTTTCCCGACGCCTAGTCCTCACCAAGCTCCCTCCATCCACTGGCATTTCAAGATTTGGGAATGAAGGGCCTTCCCTCATCACGACACGACTTGCTCCGATACTACTGCAATCTTTTCCCTTTTCGTGAAGACCATCACCAGTTCTTCTCTCTGCTTGCACACTCATGATTCAGACTCTGTTTTTTATCTCAAAGCCTAGATCCACCAAGCGACATGTATCATGCCTTCCTTTCAAAGACTCATCTTTGAAGGCCATAAGCTCATGGATGGCTCTCTGCTGTGGGGTTATTGGAATCTAAAGAATGAAACCATTTCTCTTGTTTCTCATCTGCATGGAGGAGCCGCGTTCTCCACCCAACCAAGCTCTTACAAGAATGCTATGAAAACAGGGCTTTCCACTCCTTCGAGGTCCAAGGCTAAAACTTCTAGAGAAAAGGAGTTTTCTAGCTCTGCCTTCATTGTGGAGCAGTCCACAGAACCTCCAACATCAGAGGTAGAATATCCCCATGTCTATGGCTCTTCTTTTATCTACCTCAAAAAATCCCTCATGTGTCATTTCAACGGACTATGGCCCTCGGCTTCTACATTAAGGGAATAGGTAAATAAGACCTGGTCATCAAGTCATGAGTTTTTATTTTTCTCCAAAGGGTTCGTGATTGTTAAATTTTCCACAGAGGATTATTGTCAACGTGTGTTGTATCAAGGTCCATGGGTATAGGTCATATATGGTCTTTCCATGCAGAGATGGTTCCTTGATTTCAACTTGTTGGCCATGATTGTTATGACTACACCAATCTAGGTAAGACTCCCCAATTTACCTTTGCATTTTTATACTCCATATTTTTTACCCACCCTCAACAATGCATTGGGTAGGTTTATCAAGAGTCACATAGACTAGATATCGAAAGGCTTCGTCACATTCGCCCATATATGTGTTGAAATTGACCTTGGTTAAGGGATACTGGATAAGATTCTTATAGATTGGACTGAGGATGAAACTTACACGCAACTGGTTGATTATGAGAATACTTCCTTCAGGTGTCTCTCATGTCATCAAACATGGCACCTTCAAGCATCTTCTCCTTTATCCCCAACCCCATTTTCACCCCCTGGAGCACGAAAAAGGGCTAATGGTTGGGAAGACCGTAAAAATCGCAAAATTCGCTCGAACTCTTCATCTGACAACCAACAAAATCATAAAGACACTCCATCTCCTCTGCCTTCTACAACACCATTGTAGTCTCCAACAAATGCACAACAACCAACCGAAGACTCAAAACACTAGTCTTCGGCTTCATTACAACATCTTGAAGCTTTAGAAATTTTGACTCTAAAACCCACAATTCAGCCTTTGCAAACTCCCCCTGAAAAGGATGAATCGAATGACATGATGATGGCCACAACCCCGCTCTCAGGGGTTGAGAAACATCTTCATGAATTGGATAATTCAGAAAGTGATAAGGAAGCATTGTTATCTTTCGCAGCTCAAGACTCTAGCATTTCCTCAGACCATCTGGCTTTGGCGGTGAAGGTTGTTGAGCCTATATATTCCTTAGGTTAGATTGATGTTCGTAAGAAAAAAGGTAGAAAGGATCCTCTATGGTCAACACAATGACCCAACCCTTTCTCCTTGTCTTTGTAATGGTTCATCTTGTTATTCCCATGTATTCATTTTGGATCTCTTTTAGCATAGGTTATTCTTCAGTGTTCCCAAGTTCTCTTTCTAGGAGGGTCTTTTGCTCATCGTCTTTTTCCTTAAAAACAGGGATATCAAGAATTCTCTGTATCACTTACTTTTTCTTGGTTGAATAGAAGAGTTCTCATCTAACTTATTTAAAAAAAAAAAAGGTAATGAAGTGTAATGTAAAAAGTTTTAAAGTTGATTCCCAAATTCATACCTTTTATCCCTACCACATTTTTTGAACAAATGAGAATTATATTTCTTTCCAAAATTATAATTCCTTATCACATGGTGTTGAAATAAACTAATTTGATAATTCCAGATGGATTTCAACTAGCTAAGATTTGTTTCTTCGCAATTATTAGGATTATTATAACTATCATATATTCATAGCTTGAAAAGTTAGATTTCATAACTTTAAAATATAAAATAATTTTTTCGCTTACCATCAAAAGCTAAACAAAATTGCATGAGAAGGAATTATATCAATACCCCACATAGTGAATAAAAAAAATTTATGCATTGAACACAAAATAATAATAATAATTGTACAAATACCACACAGTAAATTGAACTTTTTCAAATGTAAAATACAAAATAAACTTTGTTCTTACTATCAAAAGTATTGTTATGACAAGATTTTTACTTGTGCAAATCCCTCCATGAGATCCCGAAATATTGTGTAATTATGGAAGAAACTATTAATATCACCTAAGTAGAATATTCCCTTATTTTAGTGATGGAAGAGGTCCACTAGATGGGAGGTTTCCCTGACAACCTCAAGGGATCAAATAGAAAGAAATATACAAGCCCATCACCCCCAATCTTGATCACATGTTAGTTGGTCTAGGTCTAGGAAGGAAGAGAGAAGTTGCAAGGAAATTGTTGTAGATGCATGAAAAAATGAACAATTTACAACATATATTGAAAAATTATCAAGATAAAGCATGTGACAATGACCTTTTTAGACACTAGACAAGTAAAATTGCAATGGTTGTTGCAAATTACTACAATGAACAATTATATAACAACAATAAAATATTTTCAAAAACAACAAGAAATAATGTTCAGAAACACCACAATTGATCATGAAATATAAGCATTCTATCAATAGAGCCATTTTTAGATAGGTGTATGCAGAAATTTAATGTAGTTTTTAGCAATTGTAGCAAACTTTTATAATAGAAGCAAGAAATATTGTAAGTTTGCTAGATTTAGGGTTATCAATGTTAGTAGGATACTTGAGAGATTTAGAAAATTGATTTTAACAACTACTTTAGCGACAAATTCACTCCTAGAACAGTGTCGTTGTCCTTATAGGGCCTATGGAGTCTCAAACGCATTAAACTTGAAGATTGGTCTAGATGAAGCAAAATAGGTAAAGTATAAACCCTAAGGTGCAAGCATGTTTGGGCCTTAGGATTTAGACTTTAAGGAAAATGGTATCTAGGGTGCCACCACGTTTGGGCCCTACATGTCATTTTTCCCTTCTTATAGCTTCACTTAGTTCAAGAATCAAATTTCTAAGGTTAAAACCCTAAAGTGCAATCACTTTTGGGCTTTAGGATTCTAACCCTAGCAAGGACATTTCACAAATATGGATAAATAAAACTTGATGAGAAGAGAAACACTTATTTCTTCCTCTTGTGGTTTCACAAAACAAGATTACTTGTGACAAAATAGAGATTTCACCATTTACATTAACAAGAGACAATAGAATTGTATAAAATTATTTACTTCACCCTAGAAATCAAGAGCATAAACCCTAATTTCAAAGAACATCCATACAAATGAGCAAAGCATTCACAAAAGACCCTCCTTCAGGCATATTTCATAAGAGAAAAGGACCAAGAAGGATGAAATATAGAACTTTTAGAAGTGTTACCCCTCCAAGTGAGAGAAGAATGTGATGATCCAAAATACAAATGACACAATCCTTTATATATGAGGCTAGGTATAGAATTTTTACCACACAACATTACATAACCTTAATTTGAGTTGGGGATGACCCCTCATTTAACCTTTACAAAATGTAAAAATCCAAATAACATGTCACTAACGCCACATGTTTGGTGACATCAAGCCTTCCCAGGCTAAGAGAGGGCTTCCAAAGGCCATGTGGCACCAATGAAAGGTGAAGTGATGGAAAATGGAGTATCTCCTCACCCAATTTCATGTCAATGATCACTAGTACCCCAAATTTCCATCAAACCCTAACTCAACCAAACCCTAAAGATGATATCATGATAAAATGGAGGGTGACGTCAAGGGTTTAGGGCACTGCGTCTAGGTTGAAGGGAGATGCATATTGTCTCTGTGTGTTGTTTGGTTGGATGATGTTGCAATGTCCCTAATCCAATGAATAATAATCCCTAGAGTACTCTACCCATCTTGTGAGATTTCATCCCATTTGTGTGCAATCATCACCAAATCTACTAAAACAAAGTCCATATGTCCATTGTATAAGGTTCCAAGGATGTGAGAGCTAATCTATGAATATTGTGGGTCACTTGATGACTCACTTATCTTCATCTCACGTGCCAAAGTCATGCAATAAAGGCACAACATCCCTGGTACAATCTTAGGATGTCCCTCAAAGAACCATGCTAGGTCCATCCAAAACAAAGCAGAGTACAAGACAAGGTAACCAATGTTCATAAGAAATATTAGTCCTTAAATCATGTAAAGTAAGTTTTTAGTTAAGTTATAAGCCATGTAAATAATTCACCTCGATATTCCCTTCAAGCATCACACTAGCCCAGGACATCTTATGATCTGGTAGGTTTAAGTATGGGAGGGCCTTCATCCAACCCTATTAGGTGTCAACTTAGGCAAGAAATAAAAGACCCAGTTCGAGTGATAGGTCCTAAAGGAAGTAGGAAAGAAACAAACCCTCCAAGAGTAAGTGTGATAGTGATATGAATAAGGGCTTACTTCATGGTTTATGGTATCATTAAATAGATTTCTATGAGCTCCTTTGTAGAGAGAGCACTTGTTGCTTGATATACCCTTTCCTCGATAATTTTTGCATTCCAAACCCCTTAATTTCCTTTTGATACCCAATTATTATTTGCAAGTCCCCTTTACAAGTTTCAAGCTTTAGTCCTTCATTTTTTTATTAGGCTATGGTACTTCATAACTCTTCATTCATTTGCATCTCGACAAGGGATATTACCACTAGAAGGGATAGAGATCAAGCTGGATTGTGTATTTTATGGTGCCATTTATTATTTATGGAATATCATAAAGAGAGTATTTGCATAAACCTCTCGGCCTTCAACCCCTTCTTCTCATGTGAGAATGGACGATGACCCATTACTGAAGTTTAGTACACTATGAGAGGCTCCATGATGGAAAGTTTTAAGTATGGTGGGGAACGAAACGTTACCCTTGTGAGGGCCCCCCAGTAGTACCCATTTTTCCTGGGTGGTGACATCACAGGACTAGGGCATAGAAGTTGACCACCAAGGTGAAATAAGGAAATTAACACAATTTTCTCAAGCCAGTGATCCTTCATCCAACTTCAACCAAAGATCCTCATTTACATGACCAAAAAATTAAGCACAACATTGTGCATAAAATAAGGACTAACATAACTCATGGTGATGTTGGCTTACCATCTCCCATACATTGGTTTGCTTGGATGTGAGGAGCCTTGGTTGACCTATAGCTATAAAGGATAATAATGGGGGTTGTTGGGCTGCAATTTGTGGACATGTTGATCATCATCATAGTCAGGATCATCGTCTCCACTGCGAGCCATGAGACATGATCTTCTCTAGTTAACCTTAGGCATGGGTAACAAGTACCATCCCTTATTTCTCATCTCTCATCTTTGGAGAATTTAACAAGTAGAATTTGCATCTTACTAGGTATGTTGCATGCAAATATAGTCCATGTTTTTCCTATGAGTGCCCAGAGCAATGCCAACCTCCCAAACATCATTGTTTACTCCAAGTGGCTACAATTGCTTCATCATTCTCTGCAACTTTTCTGTCCTTCTTAGCGGGGTGATGGAATTGATTTGTGAATCGATTTCTTTCATTTAGGAGTGGGATAGTTAAGAAGGGAGGTAATTATGATCAATATTGAAAAAACACTTACTCTATTTTAGGATCTATTGCAAGAATATGAGAAAGAAGAATGACTCTAGTACTATTGCTAAAGCAAATGAATCTATAGCACAGATTAAGGAAGGAATTACATAAACAAAAATCAAGAAACCATCATTTTGAGAGGGGCCCCTACAAAACCTTGATTAAAAGGAAAAAAGGGTACTATATAAATAGAAAGTCGAAGTAGCTTTTACACTTGTCTAAGCTTGATCCTAAGAGGTTCTGGAGGTAAATTCTAACTCGTAAAACAAAAGAAAATAAGATGATCTCCTCGAAGGACTATAATTCCTACTTTAAAAGTCTTTACAAATTCCCCCATACCATGGACACCATTCAAAATGTTCCCATAGAGGATGAAGTTTTTCTATGGAAGACACAAAGTTTGAGGTTAAGCAACCTGCAAATGGGAAAGCTAATAACATTCAATGCTACCAAGATAAAACTGTTAAAATAAAAGGGCATATCCTCATCCCTCACATACACAAGATATTCAATTTATCTTGAAGGGCATATCTGCATCCCTCACATACACAAGCTACTCAATTTAGTAGTCAAGCAGGGATTCCCTAAACCATGGACACAAAGACTCATTGTACCTATTTATAAAAGTGGGGATAAAAACATTCCCTCTAATTATAGGTGTAGATGTTAACCTTGTATAATTATTTACTACAAACAAATTTTCAGTAAAAGAACAAAAAAGATACAATGGAAAATACACACATTAGAGATTTTTACCCTCGAAACCCAAAGCGCGAAAACCATCATATTTATATTCATTCACAATCATACATTGTTTACAATACAATATACATATAGGAGTCAGCGGAATCCAAAACCCTAACCCAATGACATGGATTAGTCAACAACCCTAATTCCTTAATCGAAAATAGAAAACCATCGGAAAAAAAATGTGCCAAAAAACCGCCCAACAATGGACATGAAAATAGAGGTGACACTAGGTAAAAATGAGACATGTTTCTCGAGGAAAAAAATTTATGCATTACCCCAACTTTGTATTTTTTATCTTAGATGAGACCCACGGAACATTTAGATTCAATTTGACGACATGAGTCCTAACCATGGCAAATGTTGAGTTTCAATCATTAGGCTACTGTTTCCCAAATTCCAAAATGTGCCTATCCATGTCAGTAAAGAACCTAATGGGTAGTAAAAAAACTTGAGTAAACCCACACGCAATTACGAAAACCTAAAAATCGTCATTCGAGTAAACCCACACACAATTAAAAAACCTAAGAATCGTCGTTCTAGTAAACCCACTAGCAAAAAAAACCTAAAAATGGTCAAATGATTGCATCGTCGTAACTAAATTGTTTCTTCATAGATCCTTACCTAGTAAAAAAACCCCACGCACAATCTCCGGTAAAGAACATGATGGCACAGTTAAGGTAAGGAACCTTATTAGTAGTAAAAATGTTCCAGTAAATCCACACTAAATATTAAAAAAACATAAAAAATCGTAGCTCAAGCATTCTGACGCACAATTAATAATGTAAACAAGGTATTGTATGTATATAATGTGTGCACCCGTCACCATACAATGTATGGTGATGGTCAGGCCTGGAATTTGACAGGTTAGAGCCCGTATTTTGTCCAGCAATCCGTATTTGACAAGGTGGTATAAAAATTAAACATCATTATTGACTTGCACTAAAATTATCTAGCTGTTAAATTGAAGTGTAACCACTTTGAGTACCCGTCAAAAACTCTAATGCGTATGTCACATGTGTAATATAACTTATAAGTATTAGGGTTACCTGCATATAATATAGGGCTAGGAGTAGGGCCCGAGACCCAGAGGCTAGATGTTGTGTTATACACAGCTTAAAGGGACGTAGTTGTATAGGAGTAAATGCCAGAAGACAGGTAAATTGAATCTCGAGGGTAGATGGGCAACACCTATGTGCATCCTACTCTCATCTTGTGGTGGTTGAGGGCGATAACATCGATTCGGACCGATGCTTGCTCTATCTGCAGCCTGCTCTTATCCAGTGGTGGCTGAAGGAGATAGCATGGATTTGGACCGTTGCTTGCTCTCTGCTAAGGGAGATGTGATTCAGACTGGTGCTTTCTCTCTACTACTGGGGGAGATATCATTGTTTTCTCTGTGCTTCTTGTATCCAATGGCATTCCGTGAGGTTTATGTGGATTTGAGGGGTTTCATTGTGCTGAGATGAACATTTTTGTGCGTAACAGATCTCTTGATAAATTGTTGCTATCTCTTGATAAATTGTTGCTACAATAGACCAGGTTTGTTGCCATGACCAAATCTTCTAATCTTCCTTCTTATCTTATTTCTCTATAACATTTATGGAATTGTGGGCGGAGTTTGTTTTTTTGGGCATGGAATGTATCGGTACGTTTAATATATCTTTTGAGATACAAATAAGTTGTAAGTGAGCATCATTCACTACTCACCCTCGGTTTCCGCCTCATTAACAACTCCCTCATGCCGAACACATATTTCATATGTTTCTCTTGTCTATGAGCTTTCTTCCTTCTATGTTTCTCTTGTCTATGAGCTTTCTTCTTTGGAATGTACAGATAGTTCTAATATATCTTTTCAAATACAAATAAGTTTTTCAGATACAAATAAGTTGTAAGTGAACATCATTCTCTACTCAGCCTCGGTTTCCTCCCTCAAATGTGAAGCTCAATTGGTAAGCAACAATTATCATTAACAAGTCCCTCATGCAGAACACAACTACTTGTATCCACTCTTAACGCTCCCTAGCCCTATTCCTTATATCCACTCTTAACGCTCCCTAGACCTATTGTTCTCGCTAAGCCTTGCGGATACTCTTCATCAATTAGAACCCACTACATAGACCTATCTTCCTTTCATTTATTGCATAGCATTAGTCACACCCGGAAGTTGGGACGCATACCATGCATCCACAAGAATTTTAACACTGATTGTTTATACAATTTGTCAAACAGATAGATACCAGGATTTCTTAATACTTTGGCCAAACACTTGCCAAACAAACATAGTGAACGTAGTGAGTAAATGTTTACCATTTGGTTAAAGTTCAGAAATGAAACCGTAGGATTAAGCTGCAACTTGCACGTAAGCCTTTGCCTCCATGGGATTGTCAATGGCTATCTCAACATCTTTCCCTCTGACCAGAATCTGTTCAAGAACTTCTGCATCTGTTCCGAAACGCGCCACTTCAAACCCTCGTCTAGCATGCAGGTTGTCTATTCAAAGGATTCCTTTCTCATTTGTCTATAACAAGAAACTCGAGGACCTGAAAATACCATCGTACATAGCCATTGCTTCATTGCTTCAGATTTGCGGGTGGTTCGGTGGTTAGACTTGGCTGGAAAAATTTGACACTTATAAATATGTATAAAAAGTAAAATGACATACATGAAAAACAAACACCAAACACCTATAATCATCAAATTTTACGTTGACAGGTCAGGTAAATTTGAAATTCCAGGACAGCTGTAATTTGAAATTCGAGGACACCGGTATAAAAATCTCTGATGAAATCTGCGGCCCTCATCCTCCAAGTTATTGTTCTTGTACAAGTAATGACGTCGACATGCAAGTACCTAGTTCCCTCCGCGCCCATTTGAAATTTGAAATTTCATTTTGTTCTCCGTGCACATTTCAAATTTAGTTAATTACCTCCCATGCCTGCGATCTCATTCCTCTTCACTGTTGGATACCCCATGCGTGCGCTCTCATTCCTAAAGGTGCCACTACAACTTGAACTCCCGCGGCAATTGAAACAGTCAATCAAGCACGAGGCTGTTCGGTACCTTCGACCCGATATGCTTATGGCAATCACTTTTTAGCAGACATATGGTGTATGTTGGATCTCTTTCACTACAAATAGATTATATGGATTCCCACGTTATTGCAGCAAACTTGGCGTGTGATCAGGCAGAGTACTGAGGCGATGATCACCAGCCTCAAAAATCATGTTTTGATCAGAAGAAGCAGGTCTTGCGCCAACTAATAATTCCCTCAAGGTCTTCAGCTGCCACAACAATAGATTTGTTTGATAACAATACTAATAATTCCCTCAAGGTCTTCAGCTGCCACAACAATAGATTTGTTTGATAACAATAGCTAACTATCGGTATTCGATTTATAGGGTTACTGTTAGATATAGATGATCGATCGAATTGATTGGATTTGCATTGCAGTGTAAGTGATTTGTCTTTTACATTCACTCAACCTCGGTGGGAGAGCGAGTGGAAGTTCAGTATAGAAGATGGTGTTCCCATCAACAACAACAAGAACAAATCATCATCATTTAAAACAGGAGACTTATGAAAGACAATGGAAAAGCAAGCAAAAGCTGAAAGGACAACAAAATTCCAAGCAATCCATTCCTATTTCTGCATACTATTGACTCAAGTAGTAGGCAGCGATTATATCCAAAACTCTCTCCAACTCATCTCCGCAGTCTGATGATAGACTCCTAAATATACAGCCAAAGCTATTTAATTCAAGTTTTTTTTCGGTAGTGTGGATGTTGGAAACATCATCGTTTGAGGGACGAAGATAGGAGAGGTGACTCTAGATTTATATTGTTTTATATTTTGTTATTTGATTTGTTTATTTAAAATTTCATAGGCATGGATATTATGTTATATTTAAAAATATATTTTTACTCTTTCTTATTTGAATTTAATGTAATCTTCGCTTTGAGTTATAATAATAGGTTATTTTTCATTTTCAAGTTTATTTATTATTTATATTTTTTAAACATTATAATTAAATTACTATTTACTAAAGTAATTTAAAAAAATAAAAAAAATAAACTTGAAAATTCTTACAAATAAAGTTAAATATAAACCAGTGATGAAAATCATATAGTTCTCATTAAAAAGGTAAAAAGTTGAAAGTTCTTATGGATTTTTTTTTTTTTTATCAAGAAAAAATCGATACAAACTCAAATGAAAAAATATTAGAAATTATTATAACCCTTTAGAAAATAAATTTGATAACCAATTACTATCACAAGCACATGTATACTTATATTCATCATCAACCTCGAAACACTCGTGCAAGCATAGTAGGGGCCTTTGGAGACAGTTATCTCTCCTCATAGATTCGACGAATTATACGACTTTAAAGGCTCTCAAACAAGACAAAAGTTAGCACTACCTCAAGTCGTTAAATAGCTATTTGAAAGTAACCTCAAGTCTTTAAAGAGCTATTTAAAAGTAAAGTAGTTTTATGTTGGACATACAATGTTTTGAATAATAATAAAAAAATATTTTTAAAATAATTATAGTTATAGATAATGTTATATATAGAATTTTTAATTTTTAAGTAGCAATACACTATTGCTTCAAACTAAAGTAGAAGCCTTTTAAATCTCCCCATCAAAAGCATCTCATAATTTAAAACAATTAGTATAGAGTAAACGAACTCAAAAATGTTCAATGACCTTTTTAGATTTCA
>ML782154.1:1010682-1041989 GCA_009831015.1 Picea engelmannii | reverse complement strand
TATAACTCTAGTGCTTCAATAAGATATAAGAGTAGTTGAAGCTTTGGTTAATCTATATTGTGGGCTGTTGCAATAATAGTTGTTATTTTATTTAATTGATTTATTTAGAGGTTAGTTATCCTATCAAGAACCTTGCTACTTTCTTTTCTTAGTTTTGATTCATAGTTGTTTATGTAGAAAGCATGGCTCATCATATCATACATGGTGGTAACGTTAAAGTAGGCTACATCTTGCAAGCCCCCAAAACCCTTAGTTGTTATCCTAAAAATCCATTGACTCACTAAAACCCATAAAAACATACATATGCAGAAACATATACAAAGAAGGTGCAAGAATTTGGATGCAATAGAAAAAAGAGTGAGCTCCTAAGACACAATACAAATCTTTTGAGAAGTGTGCAAAATGATGAACTTATGAATCTCTACAATATGCAACAACATGAAAGAAAAAGTTAAGTAGAGCAAACCTAAGACATCTTCAACACATGTACATACTCCATAACACATGTCACTAGAGAAAACAATAGTGACATGTGTTATGGAGTATGTACATGTGTTGAAGATATTACAAAGTGTTAGAGCAAGATTTGTCTCACCCTATGAAATCTTGCAGAGAGGGTTGTATTCCATTTCCCTATGCATACTTGTCTTCCCTGTTATTGTAATCCAGAGACAAAAATAAAAAAAATTCCACTTGTACGCATCGTGCACCCTATACAACAAGCATATATGCAGGCTGCTCCACTACAACTCACGTACATCAAGATTTGTGCCAGAAAATCAAAATTAAATGTTGGGTTTCCATGTCACGACAGGAGATCTCTGATCCTTAGACTTCCATATACTGAAAATGTTCTGACTCGGCCATTCAGTTCCATTTTGAAGGCTATAAAGAGGCCAATTTTGAGCTATAAAAAATGAGAAATAATTCAACTTTGAGAGCAAAGTTACCTTGGAGAAATTATTTACCTCATATTGATTCTACATCCCTTTGTCCTTTAAGTCTGAACACAGTGTTCATCCCCCAAGCTCTGCCCTTATTAATGGAGAACCCCAGTGTCACCTTTCTAAGAGCTTTCCTTTGGTGGAGGATTGAAGTGGTTGAGGCCAAGATGGAAGGAAATTGGTTTCTCGGTTCCGAACCGTGCACACACGGAAGTCTATAATTTTTTCACTTCTGTTGATCATTTATTAATAGAAACACTCTCTTCTCGTCCAATTGATGTCTTGCAAATATATGAATTATTATCCATGGGTGTATTTGTTATGTATATTGATGGATTATGCTATTTAATGTGCTAACCTTTTATATTGCCACCATATACTTGTTTTGTCTTTTTTGTTGAGAACTTTTTGCAGGTATATATAGATTTGGGTCAAAGTGCTCAATGGTGGACATTATCGAACATCTGGACGAGGTAGGCCTCTCTCTTATCTCCCTTGCACATTCGTTTATACATCATATTGTTGGGATAGAGTTGATTTCTGTAGTCATTTCCGTCTGTTGTGGTTCACCCTAGCCATAGAGAGATTTTTCTCGTAATAGAATTGGTGACCATATTGGGGATGAATCTTCTTTATTAGGGTTTGAAGTAATTTTCTCCTTAGATTGCTCTCGTTTCTATTGTGGTTCTTTTTTCATCATTGCTTGACAGCTCATGTTCACTCTCGGTCTGAGTTTTCAGCTTTTCTCCCTTGCTTAGACTTGTTTTAAAGAATATACGTGCCTTTTTCCTTGACAATCATGTATACACGTGGGTTGTCTCACTGAAAACTACATATATACACTATGTTCTCCTGAACAATCATGTACACCTCTTTTCCTTGCCCGTTTTCTTGGTTTGGTGTTTTCTGGGTGGGATTTCATGCTTGCTGAGCCTTCTTGGGTCTCTGTAGTGCCTATTAAGTTCTTGTGGGATGACAGGAAACCCTCTTTTGGTTGATTTTCTGGGCGAAGTCTTTCTCTTCATCTTTTCATTTTTATTGTCCTTATACATTTGGATGGGTGTTTTGTTTCTTGGTATCCTGCTTGAGTTATCTCTTTTTTATACACAATAGGGCTATATATCAAGTTACTTTTCATTCCATGCATTTTCAGTTTTGATATATTGAAAATACAAAAAATAGGCATTTTTCATTTCTTGGCATATTTGTCTTTTGAGTTTTTATCATTACCTTAGTGCATATAGTGAAAGATTGCATTTTTTACTTCTAAGTTGCAAAGTTGAATTTCAAAATTGCATCGTTTTTAGAAGCATATCATTCATTGAAAGTTAAAGTTAGGACTTTGCATTATTTTCATATTTACTTCTCTTGTAGAGTCATTACACCATGAGTTTCGCTACCATACATTTTTTAGTAATCACGGCCATAAAATCAACGCTATAATTTAAAATTTATTAGTCACGATTTTATTTTCTAGGGTGCACAAACTAGACTAGGATTTAGTTCCTTGGAATAGGATGTTGTGAGTAAAATTATCCAAGGAAATCAAATGAACATATGTGTCTGAGTCAAGGAGTGGAGAAATCCATTATATAATTGGTAAGATCAGGAGGGTCCGCTCACACTGGATTTAATCATGAGGTCGTGCGAATATTGGTTCAAGGGATATCCCCCCGATACCTTCCTAGCGTTAGAGATATTTCTGGGGATCTATTCATATGTGGGGATATTGTTAGTGCCCTTATCTCCGTGAGAGGCAGTGCTTTCAAGGTTTCGGGCTTTGCTACCCTTCCTAGACGGTGGACCTGACTTATGACTGCTCGCCTGTGTATCAATTATACAATGGTTTATTAGTTGCTTGACTTAGGTGTCGCATAGGTTACTCATAGGGGTTATTTTGTAGGTACCCTGGGTCAGATAAGGGTTGGACAACACACAACCTTTATGGAGGACTCCCTCTGCGAGGGGATTTGATCGACTGGTTGTTAAGCCCACGAGGGCCCTTATAACTGATTATGTTACCTACGATCTTTAGCAGGGAGTCACAAACCCCTTTTAGGCAAGACACACCTTCTTTAGGGAGGGAGGCCACTCAGCCACTTTACCCCGTTTGCATGCATATTGGTTGTTTGACTTTTGGTGTGCTCTTTGATTACTTGTTGGCCTTAGGATATATTTGTTATCTTTATATTTGTAAGTCATCGTGGATTTGGACCAACCTCCCCGTCGGTCCTGTCACTTGTTACAATTGGGCTTAGGGGCAGTACACCTCCCTACACTCATTTTTCGTTTGGTGAATCTCAAATCCCTCAAATGACCCCTAATATGGGAGGTGTTCTTACTTTTAACTCCAGGTCCAATCCTCCTACTTATGGGTGGAGAAACCAACATGGCAGACAAGCTTCGGCTCAAGTTTTGTCCTACAACCCTATCTCCTCAGTGCATATTCCGAACAATACTTTTGGCATGATGAATCCACCTTTATCCTCGGGATTCCAACCTGAAGGAGGTGAGTTTCACACTTTGGGAAACCCCCAACCTAGATCCAATCCAACTGGGGGCAATTTCGATAACCCTCAATAGAACATTCTGACTAGAATGATGCTCAACCAACCTTATATGAATCAACCCAGAGGAGGGCCTTATAATGTCGAACAGGGCTATGGTGTTTACCAGAACCTTGGATGACCTGCAAATCCACAAGAACAATATTTCTCGGGAGGTTGGGGCTAGATGTCGCAACCTCGTCTCCCTCTTATGACCATGCTTAACCTGCCAGATTTGTCTAAGTTAATAAATGAACCTGTGAGTCATGATCATCCTACGTTGGCCCTCGTCCCCACTAAACTTCCTTTGGACATCCCAAATTCTGAGGGAAATAATGGAGAGGATCCTGGTGATCGTGTCACTACCTTTCCCCTTTGGTGCTCATCAAGTTCCCTTAATGACGATTCTATTCGTTTCAGATTATTTCAATGCTCCCTCATTGGAGTTGCTGCGAAATGGTATATTGAGCTGCCTACGGCGGCATATGGGAATTTTATTCAGTTAGTGATGGTATTTCCTAACCACTTCTAGTTGCCCATTTGTTATGATGTTGGCCTAGAACTGTTGTCTACTTTACGCCAAGATACCATCACTCATATCTCGGACCATATCCAGGAGTGGCATAGACAGAAGAGGTTGATTAAGACCCCTATACCCCTGGCTTTTCTTTTATAATGGTTTCTTAAGTCTTTGCACCCTCCTATCTTGAAGGACATTTCCAATTATGGGGTTACCACTAAGGAAGAAATGATCTTTAGAGCCCAGTAGTTAGACTTCATATATGCTCAGTCCAGGATGTTATATCACCTTCTTTCATATGCATCGTGGTCAAATTATGTTAGGGTCCTAACCCGCACATAGATAGAAAAATATATTTGGATGTAATAAAGGTCAATATTAATAAGGCCTTTCAATAAAATATAATAAGGCAGATGTAAGAAGACCTAATAGAAGCTTCTGCTTCTAGAAGGATCTTCCTCTAGATGCTTCTTTTTAATATAAATAGGAGTCGAGGGTATGAGAACCCTAGCTTGGATATTATTGTAATAGAGCTCTGCTCAACTAGAGGTTTCCCCCTCGAAGAGGCCCGTGAACATTGCTTTCAGATTCAAAGTGTTATTTTTGTTGTTATTCTTATATCATTTCAGTGTTATTGTGGTGAATGTTCTGGTTATATGGTTGTTATTCTACCATTACTAGCATTTTATTTCTATTATGCATACATTTTATATCTGGTATATTACAAGTGGTATCAGAGAACTTTCCTTAGCAGAAAGTGTGGGTTAAATTTTTTTCAGGGTAGAGACATATTCCGACGTCTTTAAGCCATAGAGATCTGTCGTTATGCGCATAAACCCGCGGTTGAGGGATTCATACATGCAGGAAATACAAGTGGTACTTAAGCGCACATATGTTGGCCACCCTTGTAACCCCTATTGGTGCCCCTTTGAGTGGTAGCGCATCAAAAAACACATGTGTACGGATCAGCCTAGATTACCTAAAGCCCTCTTTAGATAAACCGATCGGTCGCCTGACTGTTATAGTGTCACCGAGAACAACACTCGGGAAGATACTCTCTACTACCTGGGATATTGAGCTGAGTACTACTGTTGGACCCCGCACGTATATCAGAGAGCTATAGCACAAGGAAAACCCTTGTCTGTAGAACCCTTGAATACCTAACCCTTGGGGGCATAAACATAAACAAATTAAAACAAACAAGATCTATTGCCACGCAACTGTGTTCGGGTTTCCAAGTAAATAGACATTTCTTTCTAGTTAAGTATTTGGGCATTTCCTCTCTGCAGTATTCTTCAGACCGGACGTGTAAAAAAAAGAGGTCTGGAAATTTTTTCACCATTACTTCAACCCTATTCCATTGAATTCATCTCTTCACCCTTATCACATTCATCCATATCTTTTTTTTGGCAAAAATTTTTTTACCCTGCCCGCCCTTTTTCAGTTCCCCCATCCTCATGGCCCATAATCGTAGCCAAGACTTGGAAGCTCGCTTCAACACCTTGTATTCTGGTCTCATTGAGACCCAACAAGAAGTGAAACAACTCAGTGCCAATGTCGCCTCCATCAAGACAACCATGCAGTCTTCAATGGGCGAAATCAAACAAGACCTCACCACCCAGCTTGAATCAGTCTTTTCGGCACTCTGCACCAAATTTCATATCCCTACAGATAACCCTTCCTCTTCCTCACCCCCACATACTGAAGGTGACCATTCCTCTCACTCCCATACCATGCAAAACCATCACTTTCAATGTGACCTACACCTTCCATGGGTGGATGTGACCAAATTTGATGGCTCAGACCCCACTGGTTGGGTAACCCAAATGGAACATTACTTCTCTTTATACAACATTACAGATGACTTGGCCAAACTCAGGTATGGTGTTCTCCATATAGATCAAGAACGTTTGCAATGGTGGCAATGGAGAAAAAATTCTCGTCAAGGGTATATTGCTTGGACACAATTTGTGGCAGAGCTTTATGAACGCTTTGACACTGACACCAACCATTTGGGCCATTTGAAAAAGATGAAACAATTAGGGACAGTGGAAGACTTTATAGCTGCCTTTGAGCACCTGGATTTTAGGACAGAGGGCATGTCTGATGCCTTTTTCCGAGAGTGTTTTATCAACGCCCTCAAGGATGAAACTCGGGCCCATGTTCTCATGGCTCGGCCTGAGAGTTGGGTGGAGGCTACCAAAAGAGCTAAAGAAGCACAACAGGTTGTATCTTCTCAAAACCGCAAACCCTCCTTCATCCCTTACCCTAAACTAGTAAATCCCACTACTCCCTCTGCTCCACTAAGCATCCAAAAATTGACCCAGGCTGAAATGGCTGAACGCCAACTCAAGGGCCTTTGTTATAACTATGATGACAAATATTTCTCGGGCCACAAGTGCAAAGAACAAAATATTTTTATGGCCATCTCCGAGGAGATTTCGGAAGAATATGAACAAACTCCCTCAATGTCTGAATCACCTGAATCAACTGACATAACCCCTCCCTCAGACCCTCCCGAAGTAGAACCAGTCATTTCCCTCAATGCTCTCACTGGCTTCTCCTCTCCCCAAACCCTCAAGATAATCGGTTACATCAAGCATCAGAAGGTCATCATTCTAGTTGATAGTGCCAACACCCATAATTTTATTCATCGCCACATTGCCCAAGAAACTCATTGCTACATCCATGCCGTCAATAATTTCCAAATCATGATTGCCAATGGTGGTTCCATGAAATGTGGAGGGCATTGTGAAAATGTGCGTCTCCAAATTGGTGACTACCACCTGAAATCCCATATGTTTTCTATCGACATGGGAGGTTGTGACATTATGCTGGGTGCAGACTGGCTAAGGACTTTGGGTCCCATTCTCATGGATTTTAAAGACTTAACCATGCAATTCGACCAAGAGGGCCACCAATATAAGTTCCAAGGCATCACCGCAAGTTCACCTGAGATCATTAGTTCCCATCACATGGAAAAGATGCTCAAAAAGGGCCATTCTAGTGTTATCGCCCAACTCCATGCCATACAAGAAACAGAGACACCTTCTGTACTGCAAGACCTCCAAGCCATCATTTCTAAACATCAATTGGTCTTTTCCATTCCCCAATGCCTCCCTCCTTCCCGTGGTGTTCATGATCATTCCATTCCCCTTGTACCAAGAAGCCTTCCTCCCAATATTTGTCCGTATCGTCACTCCTTTTCCCAAAAAAATGAAATTGAGAAAATGGTCCAGGAACTCCTTAATGCAGGCGTTATCCGCCCTAGTATGAGCCCCTATTCATCTCATGTGGTCATGGTCCTAAAGAAAGAGGGTTCTTGGCAAATGTGTCCTGACTTTCGTGCCCTCAACAAACTTACCATCAAAGACAAATTCCCCATTCATGTCATTGATGACCTCCTGGATGAATTGAGTGGCACCCAATTCTTCACTAAACTGGATCTTCGTTCGGGCTACCACCAGATACGTATGAAAGAGGCAAATTGATGCAGGCGATGACACCTATGCCTCAACAAAGGCCTCGCTCTCTCACAGGATCGTTCAGTTTCCTCCTTCGAGTCGAAGCGGCTCTTCTGATTCCCTGTTGGAATCCCTGATGAAACCCGATCCACAGGTCTTTCTCTTCACCCGCACGGCCTTCTGCACATGACCGCGCTCTTTCCCCGATGATAATCTCAGGTTTTGGGGTTTCGTGATCCCCGACGTTGAGAGTTATTTACCTCTTGAATTCCCGATCACCGACTCACTGATACACGCCTTTACATGTTATCCCTCCTGGCTAAACTCTTGGTCTACATGACCGTTATCCCATAAGACCGCAGCCTTATCTCCTATCAGGGTTTCGCGACATCGCAATGCCGAAATGCATAAACCTCGTGTCCACAGGATTCCCGATATCCTGATCCACGATTTCCCGATGTGGCTCTCCTATCGGGACCTTTCCCAAAGGCTTCGATCGCTACCACGCGTCCCTTCAAGATGGATGGTCCTGATCACCTCTCATGATTTCGCAACTTCTAATTCTCTGGGCGCCTTGTCTTCAAGACTCGCAAAATGTCGAACCTCGATGCGCCGATGGTTCTTGACTTCTGAACCTCCGATATAACGATGACTCCTGGTTCCTGCCACCTGTCCCAACAGATGGACGGTTCTGATTGTATCAGGGTTTTCACTATGGATTTCCCAGACCTTTTGTCCACGGGATCTCCGATATCTCGAACTCCAATCCTCGGGCTTGACTTTTCTCTGGTGGTCTAGATCCTCGGCACGTATCCCCAACAGATGGACGACCCTGATCCAATCTCGCGATTTCGGGACTTTTGCTACCGATTTCCCAACTTCTCGACTTCGAGAACTCCGATATCCCGAATGTCAATATCCCGATGTGACGTCAGCTAGGCCCCACAACACGGAGCTTTCGCCTTTTCACCACTCGTGAAGTCAAATGACTTCCTCTTCCAACCTCCGATGCCCAAGTCCCCGATGTGGGTAATCTCATGACACGCGTCCGCTCCCAAACGAACGGTCCAGATCAAGTCTCGCTAATTCGGGGTTTCTGATGTCGAACGACCAAACTCATGTCCTCGATATTCCTGATATCCCGAGCGCCGATGTCTTTCGGGATTCTCACCCTCCTTTTCATGAAGTTAAACTTCGTGCAGCTCCCAACCGATCTGACGGTTGTCGGGTATTACGCTCTAGATCTGACGGCTCAGATCCATCCTTCTTGTGCGCTCTTCCTGTGTGCCTCCTGGACGTAGAATTTCAACAGTCCAGATCTCTTTTCTCCAGCCGGTCTGACGGCTTCTGTGCTCCTCTTGAACTTGCGCACTTTCTTCCAAGACTTGGAAGAATTTCAATCTTCCAGAGGCTTCAACCTTGGCCTTCCTTCTCCTCTGTGAACTCCTCACTCTTGGAGCTTCGTCGCGCGTATAAAAATGCTGATCCTTCTGAGCTTCGAGTACTTTGAACCCGTCAGAGGGTTATGAAGATTTTTCACTCCTTGCAGCTACGACTCTGTGCCTGAAAGCACTCGCCCTCCTGAGCTTATCCTTACATCCCCAAGGGATTCTTTGACTTCTGCGCCTCTACAGAGTCTTCACGCATGCCAAAGTGTGATCTCTCCTGAGCTTTCCTGTAGCTTCGACCTCCACAGAAACTCTTCCTTGTTCCTTTCTCCCACAGATGGAGAATTTGACATCCTCTTGGCTGTCTTCTACTCAAGCAACCTCTTGCTGAGTCTGTAGGGTGTTCAACAACCCTGTGAAGATCCCTCAATGGATTCTTCCTCTAAGTCCCAGAACTCAAAGAGTTCTCTTCTCTTGTGCGTGTCTGCACAATGTCTCAATACCCACCTGGCAGAGTATCTTCTCACAGAACGTTCAACAGTTCTATCCTCGTGCACCTTATGCGCCGGCTCAATGCCCACCTGGCAGAGCTCTCAGAATCCTCAGTGATTCTGGCTTCTGTCTGAACTCACAACATAGTTCTTCCTTAGCACCACTGTGCATATGCTCAATGCCCACCTGGCAGAGCTTCACAGAACTCCTCAGAGATTCTGTCTGCAACTGTCTCTCCTACACAGCCTTGCCTCCAAGGTGTTCAACAACCTTGAGGTCTTCCCTGAGTTGTTGATTCCAGCTTCTGTGCCGCAACACGTCTTTGTCTGAATCCGCAAAGTTCAGAAGTGCATCCTCTGTGCACGGCTATCAGAACCCGCAGCGTTCTATCACACCCTCCTAGTTTGAAGCCTCAAATACCTCTCAAGCCTAAAACCAAACACACTCCTGCAAATGCACAACTACATCTACAACATGCATTCATGGAATCATTGAACACTCACAGACATTCACATAAAACAGAATCCATGCAGGAAAAACTACTTATGTTTATATTAAAATGGCAAATGCCTGTATTTACAAGGGTGTTCCTGAGCATGGCCTGTAACAAGGTCTTGGATCCTTTTCTCTTATGCTCTATACTCACAGAACTCTTCTATTCTATTCCACCTCTCCTAACTCAAAATGAGATACCCAATCTCTTTTACCTGAGGGGGATCTTCGAGCGCTTCCCTCCATATCTACCTACCCTATTCAATTACATTGAATGGGCTGTCTAGTCCATCATCTGGATCTAGATCTCAGCCTTACACAACATTAAAGGTCGATCTTATCTACAACCTGCACAAAGGCACAGATTCACAGCTCACCAGCTTAAACATTTAATTACATTGAATTCATATTTTACATGAGGCTGCGCCTCTCTTCACTACGCGATTTGAATTCGCTAACGTGGCTGGCTAGCTGGATGGCTGATGTGGAGAGATGCTCCTGCATCACAGATATTCCCAAGACTGCCTTTAGAACTCATGAGTGCCACTATGAGTTTGTGGTCATGCCCTTTGGCTTGTGTAATGCCCCCTCCACCTTCCAAAGCCTCATGAATCATGTCTTTCGTCCTTTTCTCTGCCATTTTATCTTGGTTTTCTTTGATGATATCCTCATCAAGTTCTCCATCTACTCTCTTAGCACCAAATTTTCCTAAAACAGTCTAAATGTTCTTTTGGTGCCTCAGAAGTAGAATACTTGGGTCATCTGGTTGGCAAATATGGCGTGACGATGGATCTTAAAAAGATTGAAGCTATGCAATACTGGCCTCACCCAAAGACTCTTAAGAGCTTGCGTGGATTTCTAGGCTTAACAGGGTATTATCGCAAGTTTGTTAAGAATTATGGGAATATTCCAGCACCTCTCACTGCTCTCCTCAAAAAGAACCCTTTCACTTGGACTCCAACCGCTGCTCAAGCTTTTCAAACCTTGAAGATGGCCATGTGCAACACTCTAGTCCTCGCCCTTCCCGATTTCACAAAGACTTTTTTGTTGAAATGTGATGCCTCAGGGAAAGGAATTAGTGTTTTCCTTATGCAAGAAGGTCGACCTTTGGCCTTTACCAGTAAGCAACTATTTGAAAGAAATCTGGGAAAATCCATCTATGAAAAGGAAATGTTGGCTATTCTGCATGCCGTGGATCTGTGGCATCCTTATCTATTAAGGAAACGGTTCCAAATTAATATACACCATCAAAGCCTCAAGTATTTTCTGGAACAATGCATTTCCTCCCCAGAACAACAAAAATGGGTGACTAAACTCTTTGGATATGATTATGAGATCATTTATAAGAAAGACAAAGACAATGTGGTTGCGGATGCACTTTCCCAAAAATATGAAGATGAAGGATCCCTTTTTTCTCTTTCATTCATTGTACCAGATTGGCTCCAAGCCGTTTGCCAGGAATGGCTACAAGACCCAAAAAGTTCGCAGTTGATCCAGCAATTGCATTCCAATACAATACTCCAGCTTCCCCAGAGTACTCTTGGCTCCATGAGAAACTTCGATACAAAGGTTGTTTGTATTTAAGTAAACAATCAAAGCTTAAATCCACGGTACTTTCTGAGCTTCATGCTACACTCACAATAGGGCACTTCGAGTTCACCAAAACCTATGACAAGGTCAAACATTCCTTTTTCTGGGATGGTATGAAATAGGAAATTTGTAATTTTGTAGCTGAATGTGACGTGTGTCAACGCAACAAGGGAGAAACAGTCAAATTGTCGGGCACACTACAACCGTTGTCGATTCCACCTACTTATTTGGAAGGATATCTCTATGGATTTTATTACCAGCTTACCCAAATCGGGAAATAAATCCGTCATCATGGTGGTTGTTGATCACCTTTCCAAGTACGCTCATTTCTGTGCCCTTCAACACCCATTTACAACATCCACGGTGGCTCAAATCTTCATGGATCACGTCTTCAAGCTTCATGGCATGCCACACTCTATTGTTTCTGATCGTGACCCAACTTTCACAAGCAATTTTTGGCATGAACTGTTCAAGATACAAGGCACAGAATTGCATCTCAGCACAACTTGTCATCCCCAGACTGATGGCCAAATGGAAGTTGTCAACAAATGTTTGGAAACATATTTGAGGTGTTTTGCCTCAGAAAAGAAAAATTAGTGGGCTCAATGGTTACCCCTAGCTGAATGGTGGTACAACACTTCATACCATACAACTACACGCATGACTCCTTTTGAAGCGGTATATGGACATAAGCCACCTCCAGTTCTCTCATACTTACCGGGTGCCTTGAAGGTCCAGGTGGTTGCCCTAATACTTAAAGCTCGAGTGGCCATTCTCTGTAATCTCAAAGAGAATTTGGTCATGGCACAGAATCGCATGAAGCAACAAGAAGATCAAGGTCACTCTGAATGTCAATTTGCAGAATGGGATCAGGTGTTTCTTCGACTGTAACCTTACAATCAAACTTCCCTCAAGGCCGAGCATTGTCAAAATCTAGCGCCCAAATTTTATGGTCCTTATACCGTGCTCAAGCGTGTGGGACAAGTCACCTATCAGTTAGCTTTGCCTAGCCATTCGAAGCTACATCTTTTTTTTCACATTTCATGCTTAAAGAAGGTGATTGGAGCTAAGTGCCAAATTCAAACCAACCTTCTAGAGTTAGCTAAAGAAGGATCCATTTGGCTACAACCAAAAGCAGTTTTGGACCAAGGTGAGCATCGCCTACATCAGAGAACCATCAAGGAAGTGCTAGTCCAGTGGAAAGATACAACTCTAGTAGATGCCACTTGGGAACCAACTACCATTCTACAACAATTTCCTCATCTCAAGCCTTGAGGACAAGGCTATTTTTAAGGGGGCGGACATGTTAGGGTCCTAACCAACACATAGGTAGAACAATATATTCATATTTAATAAAGGTCAATATTAATAAGGCCTTTCAATAAAATAGAATAAGGCGGATATAAGAAGACCTAATAGAATCTTCTGCTTCTAGAATGATCTTCCTCTAGATGCTTCTTTTTAGTATAAATAGGAGTCGAGGGTATGAGAACCCTAGCTTGGATATTATTGTAATAGAGCTCTGCTCAACTAGAGGTTTCCCCCTCGAAGAGGCCCGTGAACATTGCTTTCAGATTCAAAGTGTTATTTCTGTTGTTATTCTTATATCATTTCAGTGTTATTGTGGTGAATGTTTTGGTTATATTGTTGTTATTTTGGCATTACTAGCATTTTATTTCTATTATGCATACATTTTATATCTGGTATATTACAAATTACGACCTGAGACAAAATCCCGGACCTCATGCCAATGGCATTGTAGGTTCCACCAATGTAAAGTCCGCAGACTCGATGACAAGCCAGATGAAATATTTGTCTCTAAGCCAGTCTGCAGGAGGACTAGCCTCTTCTGTGTCTTCCAACCCCACTCTGTTTGCAGATGTACACTTTGTGCAATGGTCTTCCAACCTGAATGGTAACTGGCAACCAGGAGGGAATAAGAAGAAATGTCGTAATAACCGTAAGGGTGGGAAAAATGGTAATAAATCCAAGGACAATAATAATAATGAGAAGACGGGTAGTAACGTTGGAGAGGGAAAACGAGAAAGACGTAAGGTGAAGTTTCCCTATAACATTTGCACAGAATATCACATTACCCATTTGTGCCCGAAACTTGTAGAAGCTGCAATGCTATTATCTCAATCGTCCGTCATGCTGATGAATCCATTCCCACATAATTAGCACCTAGCCTCGAGCTCCTCAAATTTCTAAAATGCAGCTGGTGGGGGTCAAAACCAGTAGTTGGAAGAAGGCGACCATTTATGTATCAATATGGTCGATGCAAAACTTATTGTAGCCATTTGATCTCGAGACTATGGTTCTAAACAAACTATTCTTGGTCTAGAATCTCCTCCTCCTCCTATGGAGACAACTTTATAGATTGAGAAACCAGAGTCACCACCTCGTATTTTGAAAGGAGTACTCAAGTGCTCTACCCATAATCTGAATGCTAGAGCCGCCCATAACTACTCTATTGTTGAGGACCTGGGTCAACCCCCTTGTGCGATGTTGTCTTTGGAGGTACTCCAAACGTGTCCTTCACAAAGGAATGACTTACTCTTTGTTTTAGGAGCTCTAGAACCCAGTGGCTCAAAATTGATCAAGTTTGACGTCAAAGATGTTAAGCCTCGCTTGCCTTACCATGTGGATTTCCAAATCCACATGGAGTACTCACAGTATACCATCAAACATGCGATTGTTTATGAAGGCGCTGCTACATGTGTGATGTCCCTGGTCTGTTGGAAAGCTCTCGATTCTTCGACTCTTTCCAAGTCATCAAACATGTTGACTTATTTTGATAGACATTCCTTCCTCCCTCACGGTATTCTCCCTGCCTTTTCGGTCCAGTTAGGTGGGAAGATGGTAGAGGTGGAAGTAGACGTAGTTGATGCACCTCTTGATTAAAACCTATTACTAAGTCGCAATTGGACTTATGGTATGATATATGTCATGTCATACGTCTTCTATACTCTTTTTTTTCCTCATGAAGGGAATATTGTGATGATCGATCAATTATCCTTTGCGTGCTCTAGTCCTAGTGCATCCCTTGGACCGTTGATCCCCATGATCGACAATTCTCATTCGGCAACTGAGAATATCGGTGTCAGAATGTATTCTTCCCTTATGGGTACTTTTGACTTCTCAACACCGAGCCATCACGTTTAAACCATGTTCAGTAGGCCCATCTTGATAGGGAGGTCCATTTCTTTCCACACTTACTATTTTAGTGATCCTTGGACCCTACCTTCCTCCACTGCGTCTTATGAGGGTCAGCCATATACTGACATTATATCACCAACCTTTGTTAGTCATGTTGGAGATGGGTCGATAACCTCTGCTAGTCATGTTGAATACCAACAACCAGCCGCTACAAGTCATTTTGGGGGCACAAGTCTATTCATTTCTCGTCACACTACACATACGTCACCAACCTATACTAGTCATGTCGGGGATTCATCACCAACCTCTGCCAGTCATGTTGGGGATTTGCTACTAGCCTTTGCAAGTCATGCTTAGAGCATGTCACCAACCACTACAAGTCATGTTGGGGGCATTCATATGATTGAGAAACCTAGATGTATACAATGTACGCCCAAGTTTCTTTGTAGGATTTGTAAAGGAGATCACCTTACTCATTTGTGCCTTTCTACTGTCGTGGTACAAGATGTGTGGTCCTTTCCTAGGTGCCCTTCGGGCTCTAAGTCATCTTTGGCTTCCCAACCTTTTTTGGTTGATAAAAAAATCATGTCGATGCAATATTCAGCTGACACCCCCCTTCCTTTGGGAATTGATGCATCCCTTGACCTTGTTGTATTGCATCTTGTTCAACTAGCGGTCGTGTCGATGCAATCTTCGACCAACACCAATCCTATTTATCAGGGTGATGCATCTCTTTACCTTGTTGTCTCGCATCCTATTCAACCAACAGTTGAAGAAGTGGTCATGTCGATGCAATATTCGGATGATCCCACTCTTCTCTTGGAGAATGAAAAGCCTTAGGAAGTGACATTGTCGATGTAATCTTCGATCAATCCCACTCTTCTGTTTGAGGGTGATGCGTCCTTCGACCATTTCCTTAGAATTTTTAGTTTTGTACCTTGTTCACTAGAGAGCATTCCACTCTCTTCGAGTATGCTCCCTCCAAGTCCTGGGGTGGTTTCATTTGATTAGAATGATCTTGTAGAGCCTTGACTTCCTTCTTATACACCCTTCCATATAAGGGGCATTCTTTGATATATTGTGGATAAGGTAACCTCCACAAGTATTTTATCCTCCTCGACTTGGAAAGCTTTGTTTTTTCCCAAGCTTGCGTTAGCTCTTCGTAAGTTGCTGAAATTTCACAGAAGTCCTTCACGGGAGCCTTGGCCTCCCCCATTATATGCTGCTTAGAACAACATCCATGATTCTTAGTTAAGATCTTTTCTGATTCGTTTTCAAAAAGAGAAAATATTTCCTAGTGATTTGTCCCTTCCAAACTTGTTAAATTGGACTTGAAAGGTCGTGAGTCTTAGTTAAGCTCTTTTTCGACTCTTTTTAAAAAATAGAAAAGATTGTCTAGTGAACTTGTCTCTTTCACACTCGTAAATTGGATTTGAAATGACGTCTATTTGGCACAAGTTTATCCCTTTTTTCACACCAAATAGACTAAAAGACATAAAAAATGACTTTTTTGGTGTTAAGTTGTGATTTCATCTCATGCCCTTGCTTGCAGTATTGAGCCTATAGTTGGTTCTTGCTTTGCATTATAAATCATTTTCCTCAACAGTTTTTCATCCTCAACCAAGCAGAGTCATGTTTATATCCTTCACAATTTGACACCCTATACCTATGAGGGAACATTCCCCCTAATGTCCATCTCTCGCATGAACTTCCCTGCATTGATCATAGGTATGTTCCACTACTGGAATAAGTTTTACTTACTTGCGACACTCGTTTCCTCCTTTGTATCATAGAATTCATTTGTCTATGAAAAAACAAAAAAAGACGGGTGGGAAGGGAGTATTATCTTGTATCGACAACAATCGTGTTGCCTTTAAACGTAACACAAAATTATTTGAGTCCATTCATCATCATAATTTTGGGATTAGCATGGCCTTAGGAAGCTGAACTTGTTACAGAGTCTTCTCTACAGATTGGTTACTCTTCCAGTCCCTATAGAGAATTTCATTGATGCCTCCTGCATCTCATGGTTTCATCATTGAGTCTATGCTATCAGAGTCCTCCATATGTCTCATGCTCTTGTTCAAAGGAAGTCTATCAACCTGTGTCGGCCACTCCTCAGAACTCTTGACTTTGCATGTCATCCATACCCTCAGTTTGTCTCAGAATCACATGATATTGTAGTCCTATCATGCACCTTGGCCCTACTTTCATCATTCGTAGGTAACCTTGAACCCAGTGGTCAACATTTCATCATTGGTCGTTGACTGGGTTGTTTCCCTTGTGTTCGATGGCAAGACATATATTCACACATTGGGATTCGTGTAGTTTCTTGGATTTCATTAGCCTTATTGGTGGTTTCCTCAACTTTGTCAGCATTTTTCATCATTGGATGCTATTAAGAGGGTCTTTTTCATGTACCGCTTGCACTTGGAACATGTGAAAGACACATAGGGTCGTTGGTTCGTGGACATGTCCTTCGTTCTATTTCCACCAAATCATGAAGCTCCTTCTTTGTACCTCGTGCTGACTGATGAGAGATGCCTTAATTCTCTCCTTTCAGCGGATTTATTTCCATCGACTTCAGCTCATTTATTATGGAAACATGATCTAGAGTCTTATGAGTACCTTGAGGCTTGTAGTCATCAATGGCAGGATCTCTCGCCATCGACAGTTGGGAATATATCAATGTCTCCTGATCGATGGATTCTTCAGGTGTTCGACACTGACTCCTTTATTCACACTTGTAATAATGTACTTGGTGCCTTGATACCTACTTTCATTATTGGTAGGATGTCTCGTGTTTGTTAATGGTATAGCTCAATGACCAGTAATCAAACGATGTCTCATTGTGTTCGACCTCAAATCCTTTATTCACATGATGTAGACTTGCACCTTTGGAGTATTATGTAGAAGCATTACAGACATCCCTATATGGCCGCAGCTTTCTTGAGTTGTTTCTTCCTTTCCATTGGAACAATAGTTATATGACTCCAGTGATCATGGGAGATCAGATTGTACTCCAAGGTATATATATATATCTTCATATTAGTTTTGAGACTAGTTCTATTGGGACTTGTTCGTGACTATGACATCTATTGGCATGTAACCGCATTTATATTTTCCTATTCATGGCCACAAACACTTGTTTGGTATATTTTCACATGGATCTGCAGTGCATTTTTGGCAGGCATGTATGCAAAGTCAGTACATAATGGAATAAGAAACTGAGTTCGTCCAGTTGGTTCTCTACAACTACACTTCTGGGTTATTTATAATGTATTTCGTCCATTGCAGATACTTCTCTAACCTCACACATTAGGAGGCATCAGTTAGAGAAAGATTTGCCTCACCTTATGAAATCTTGCAGAGAGGGCCTTATTCCATTTCCCTATGCAAACTTGTCTTCCCTGTTACTAGAATCCAGAGACAAAAATACAAAAATCTCCACTTGTACACATATTGCACCCTATACATCAAGTGTATACGCAGGTTTATCCACTACATGCATGTACATCAGGATTTGTGCCAGAAAATCAAAATTAATTTTCATATTTCCATGTCACGATAGGAGATCTCTTATGCTTCACCTTCCATATACTGGAAACATTCTGACTCGGCCCTTCAGTTCCATTTTTAAGGCTATAAAGAGGTCAATTCCGAGCTATGGAAAAGGAGAAAGAATTCAACTTTGAGAGCAAAGTTACTCTGGAGAAATTATTTACTTCATATTGAGTCTGCATCCCTTTGTCCTTTAAGTCTGAACATAGTGTTTAGCCCCCAAGCTCTTCCATTATTGATGGAGAACCCCATTGTATCCTTTCTATGAGCTTTCCTTTGGTGGAGGATTGAAGTGGTGGAGGACCAGCTGGAAAGAACTTCGTTTCTAGGTTCTGAACCGTGCTGACACGAAAGTCTATAATATTTTCAGTTTTGTTGATCATTTTATTAATAGAAATACTCTCTTCCTGTCCAATTGATGTCTTACAAATATATGAATTATTATCCATGGGCGTATTTGTTATGTATATTGATGGATTATGCTATCTAATGTGCTAACCTTTTATATTGCCACCATATGCTTGTTTTTTCTTGTTTGTTGAGAACTTATTGCAGAAGTATATAGCTTTGGGTCAAAGTGCTCAACGGTGGACACCATCGAACATCTGGAAGAGGTAGGCCTCTTTCTTATCTCCCTTGCACATTGGTTTATATATCATATTGTTGGGATAGAGTTGATTTCTGCAGTCATTTCCATCTGTTGTGGTTCACCCTATCCATAGAGAGATTTTCCTCGTAACAAAAAGATAAATGAATGGCTGAGATGGATTAATATATAATTGAGATTAATGTCTCGAATTAATGAAGCCTACCTACTTAAATATTGAGATGAAAGATAATACATTGGAGAAAATCAAATTTACATGTTATTTATCAAAATTGTCTCATACTTATATCATAAATAAAATTTATTATCAAAATGTTGCATATTTTGATTTAGTAAACTTAGTTTTTTAATTATATTATAATTATTTAAAATTAAAATTATATAAAAAAAATCCTAATTTATCCTAAAATGTAAGTGTGAAATATTTAAATAAATATAATTTTTATTTTTTATCCATTACTTTAGACATGATTATAAATTAATTGTTTCTTTATTACATTAGATATATTATATATCAAAACAATATCCTTTGTATATAATGAAGATCATATATATTAAAATGTATGGATCTATTGTGAAAGATAGCCAACATGCATGAAATAATAGTACATAGAGCAACAAGTATTAATTTCATCACCTTCCCTTGCTAAGTGTGGACTAGTTGGGGCGAATTCTGATGAAGGGTGGAGTCTCCTACCTAATACAATATCTCACCCTTTCTTTCCTATTAAATTGCAATAGATTGATCTTATAGCCCTAGTGAAGCAGGGTCCTCCAACAAGTGATTGACTATTAGTTCCTCCTCCTTTTATGAGTTATGTCATTGAAACACCCTCTTAGGAGTCCTATATATATATATATATATATATATATATATATATATATGAAGGATGGATGGAGCACCAACCATAGATATGGGAGGGAGCATGGTTGGAATTTTAAAATACATTCACTTGATAATTTGGCAATTTCCACAATTTAAGAAAAATTATTCAAGTATTATCCTTAACTTTCATGATAGGCATGCTAAAATTTTGACATGCCCAATGATGGGAAATTTGAGTGTCAAATTCCATCCCTACAAAGGATGAGATGGGAAAGATATTTCCACTATATGTGATGGTCAAAATTCCCAATGATAGATGATTTGACTGTCAAATTCCATCTTGGGGAAGAAGGGGATGAGTGATGGATATACATTTTATCCTAACTCTAGTATGAGAATAGGTAAATTTGTCCCTAATTACACTTATCAAAAGGTACTAACTTGTATTTTTGTGTACATTTTGTACCAAACCCTAAGGATATGAATAATTTGTTATAAGAAAAAATAACAATTTCTATTCCATTGTAGAAATAAATCACATTCTTGAGGTTCTCAACACACAATCCACAAAAAATAATTATAGATGAATAAAAAACTTATAGGATTACAAGTGAAGGCTACACTTACAATAGTAAAATTACACAATTAATGTACATGTTATTTCTGGTTGTTTAGAAATATTTTTCAATCCTTCTCCTTTTTTCCTTCTTCCATAAATGCGCATATACGGAAGTTGTCTTCCGTAAATGCACATTTAGAGAAGTTGGCTTCCATATATGCATGCATCCATATATGTGCATTTATGGAAGCTAACCACTTCCAAGAATGCACATATATATGGAAGTGAGCATATACAAAAGTCAACCTCCTTAATTGTGAATATATTGAAGTTGGCTTCCATAAATGCGCATTTACAGACGTTAGCTTCTATATATGCGCATATACGGAATCCAACTTTGATAAATGCACATTTACGGAAATGGCCAGATTTGGTATATGTGCATATACGAAAATCTCCTTTTGTAAATGCACACTTACGGAAGACGACTTTTTTATATGTGCATTTACAAAAGTAGGATTTCGTATATGCGCATTTATAGAGATTGGCTTATGTATATGCACGCTTCTATATATGCGCATTTTGGGGAGTGGTCAACTTCTGTAAATGTGAATATATGAAAGTGTGCATATACAGAAGCAAAATTCCATAAATTTTCATTTGCAGAATCCAATTTCCATATGCACATATAGGGAATCCACTTCCATAAATACACATTTAGAGAAGTAGACTTACATAAATGCGCATTTACAGACGACGACTTTCATATATGCGCATTTACGGAAGTTGACCACTTCCATAAATTCACTTACATATGTGCATTTATGGAATCCACTTATGTAAATGCACATTTACAAAAAAATACTTCCATAAATTCCCATTTACGGACAATGGATTCCATATATGCGCATTTACGAAAGATGACCACTTCCGTAAATACGCATTTACAGAAACTGACAACTTTTGTATATGTGTATATACGGAAGTTGACCACTTTTGTATATGTGTATATACAGAAGACAACTTCCGTAAATACGCATATACGGAAACCACTACCATAAATGTGCATTTACAGAATCCAACTTACATAAATGTGCATTTAGAAAAGTCATCTTCTGTATATGTGCATTTATGAAAGCTAGACAGTTTTGTAAATGTGAATTTACAAAAGTTGGATTATGTATATGAAGTTGGATTCCGTATATACACATATAAAAAATCCAACTTCCATAAATGCACACTTACGAAAGTGGCTAACTTCCATAAATTTGCATATCTGGAAGTCATGTTCCGTATACAAAAGCCAACTTCTCTAAATGCACATTTATAGAAGTCAACTTCCATACATGCGCATTTATGAAGGTTGGATTTTGTATATGCACGCTTCCATATATACGCATTTTTGGAAGTAGTCATCTTCTATAAATGTGCACAAGTACAGAATGAAAGGGTGCATATAAAAAATCCAACTTCCATAAATGCACATTTACGAAAGTCAACTTCCATAAATGTGCATTTACAGAAGGAAACTTATGTATATGTCAGATTCCATATATGTGAATTTAAGGAAGTGATTAGCTTCCATAACTATGCATTTATAGAAGTTGATCATATAAAGAAGAAAAACTCACTTCCATATATACGCTTACACATAAGTTTGCATATACGAAATCAAAATTCCATAAATGTGCATATATGAAAGTTGTCTTCTGTAAATGCGCATTTACGGAAGTTGGCTTCCATAAATTCTCATTTACAGAAGTCAGCTTCTATATATGTGTATTTAGGGAAACTGACCACTTTTGTAAATGCCCATTTATGAAAGTTGGATTTCGTACATGTGCATATACAAAAACATGGGTATAGAAAATACAACTTCTATACATACGCTATTACGGAAGCTAGCTTCCATATATATGTGCAGTTACAAAGGTTTTATTTTGTATATGTGTGCTTCCATATATGTACATTTTTTGAAATGTTCAACTTCCGTATATGCGCATATGAGGAAGCATGCATATGCGAAAGTCAACTTCCATAAATGCGCATATACGAAAGTTGTTTTCCATAAATGCGCATCTATGGAAGCCAACTTCCATTTATGCTCATTTATAGAAGGCATCTTCAAAGTTTCTTACATGTGCATTTAAGGAATCTGACCATTTTCTTAAATGTGCATTTACATAATTTGGATTCCATATGTATAGATATACATAAGCGCACATATACAAAAGCCAAATTTTGTAAATGCACATTTATGGAAGTCGAGTTCCATATATTCGCATTTACAGAGGTTGGATTTTCTATATGTGTGCTTCCATATATGCGCATTTTTGGGATTATTCTGCTTCCATAAATGTGCATATATGGAAGCGTGCATATACAGAAGCCAACTTCTATAAATGCACATTTTCAAAAGCCAACTTCCATAAATGCTATTACACTAAAGCCACTTCCATAAATTCGCATTTACGGAAACTGACTTCTATAAATGCTCATTTATGGAAGGAGGCTTTTGTATATGCACGCTTTTGTATATGTGCATATACAAAATTGGCTTCCATATATGGTCATCTTTCGTAAATGCGTATTTACGAAAGTTGATCACTTCCATAACTACACATTTATAGAAGACAACTTCCATATATGCGCATTTATGGAGGTTGTCTTTTGTATATGCGCGCTTCCATATATGCACATTTTTAGAGGTGGTAACCTTCCATAAATGTGCATATATGAAAGCACACATATATGTAATCCAATTTCCATAAACATGCGTTTATGGAAGCCAACTTCCATAAATTTACATATACAGATGTCACTTTCATAAATTCGCATTTACGAATGACAGCTTCCATATATGTGCATTTAAAGAAGCCAAAAATTTTCGTAAATGTGCATTTAATGAAGCCGACCACTTCCGTAAATGCACATTTACGGAAGCTTACCCCTTTTGTATATGCATAGATATGGAAGCCAATTTCAGTAAATGCATATATATGGAAGAAACTTCCATAAATGTGTAAAATGTACATTTACAGAAGGTGACTTTTGTATATGTGTATTTACGGAAGCTAGCCACTTCATTAAATGTGCATTTATGAAAGTTGGATACTGTATACACAAATATACGGAACCCAACTTCCGTAAATGTGAATTTATGGAAGAGAGCTTCTATATATGCACGCTTCTATATATGTTCATATATGAATCCAACTTCCGTAAATGCACATTAATGAAAGTGTCCATATTTCGTAAATGCACATTAATGGAAGTGTCCAACTTCCATAAATGTTCATATATCGAAGTCGCCTTTCATAAATGATAATTTATGGAATTCGTCGTATGTTAATGCACATTTACGGAAGGAGACTTCCATATATGCACATTTATGGAAGTTAGCTTCTGTATATGTGCGCTTTTGTATATGCACATATACAGAAGTGGCTTCCATAAATGCGCATTTACGGAAGCTAATCACTTCCATAAATGCAAATATATGGAAGCGTTCATATACGAAAGCCTCCTTCTATAAATGCATTTATGGAAGTTTACTTTCATAAATGCACATTTATGGAAGTTTACTTTCATAATGCACATTTACAGAAGTTGGATTTCTTATATGCGCACATTTACAGAAGTTGACCACTTCAAAAAATGTGCATATATCGAAGCACACATATAAATAAGCCAACCTTGTAAATGCACATATATGGAAGCTTGCTTTTGTAAATGTGTAGTTAAGGAAGTTGGCTTCCCTATATGTGCACTTATGTATATCAGCATATATGAAATCCAACTGTCATAAATGCACGTTTATAGAAGTGGCCATCTTCTTTAGATGTGCATATATGGAAGAATCCTTCCATAAATGCACATTTATGGATGCCTCCTTCCGTAAATGTGCACTTATGGAAGATGACTTCTGTAAATGCGCATTTACGGAAGTTGGCTTCCGTATATGCGCATTTATGTAAGTGTTCAACTTTTGTAAATGTGAATTTATGAAAGTGGTCTTTCGTAAATGAACATTTACATAATTCAGTTTCCTTATATGCACATATACGAAAATGTGCATACATAAAATGCAACTTCTGTAAATGCGCATATATGAAAGCCACTTCCATGAATGCGTACTTTCGTATATGCACATTTACAAAAGCTGACCACTTCACTAAATGTGCATTTATGGATGTTGGATTCTGTATATGTGCATATACAAAATTCCTCTTTCGTAAATGTGCGTTTATGGAAGAACGCATATATGGAAGTCATCTTCCATAAATATGCATTTACAGAAGCTAGCCACCTACATAAATGAGCATGGAAGAAACCTTCCATAAATGTGTATAAACAGAATAATCCTTCCATAAATGCGCATTTATGGAAGTCAACTTTATTAAATTCATATATACGAAAGCCAACTTCTGTAAATAAGCATATATGAAACCTAAATTCAATTCCTTATATGTGCATACACAAAAGAGATTTGTGTGTTGGATAGTTCTCCACCTCTTGCAATTTGGGAATTCAATCCAAACTATCTTATAAATTATTACTATGTATACCATTATCCTTAATGTCTCTACCATCTCTACACATGTGTGTTTTTATAGTGTGGAATATGGGTTGTTTTTAAATGTGTGTGGAGCCTCTTGTCAGGATGAGGAGACCCAGGTGGTTTCGGTGAAGGAAAGGCCATCAAATTTGGATGCGACGGAAACAATGTTGTGATGAGTGGCCATGCCAATTTTCATTGGGAGAAAGGTTTTCAATATTTTCCATCACCAAAGTTGTTCACAAATTTCCAACTAGTTCTATATCTTGCGAATATAATGATAGTGTTGATTTTTGGATAACATATGGAAATAATTGTCCAAACCATCTCTCGAAAGTGGAATTATTCAACATTTTTTTATTATTTAAAATAAATAGTTCTGACATGAAGTTAATTGGAGCAGTTAAGGGACTAGTACAAGATTTTTGGCATGAGAACACTAGGTCTTTTTCCAACCAAAAACATGTACAAAAATTGAGAAGGGAATCTAGTGACCATGAACCCCATATTAAGCACTTCCTTGACATCACACAAACAAAATTGTATGAGAGATTCAAGACAATACATAGTGCACTTAAGTTGGTCCAAAGATCTTTCCATAAATGAAATCCTTGGTATGTTCGAATAAAAACAATTCATAACACATGTTGTAGATATCACATTGAGTACGATTATTATTATGACACACATTGATCCAAGAGGATCTTCACAATTGACAAGTTCAAGTTGGTCCCAGATGTAGCCAACATTGTACAACCAACAAAGAGCTCACAAGGAGCTTTCCGATGCATTTTTTAATGAGTTAAAATGGACTTCATATGCTGGAGATATGTCTTGTTGAAGTAAAGGGGAAAAAATGGAAAAAATTCAAGTGTAATGATTAATACATATTGATCTTAGGTTCTCATGAAATTCATGTATTTTTCATTATAAAATGAAATTATTTGGAGCAAGAGCTAAGAAGGATTTTAGTTCCTAGTCTTAAGGAGAGTCTCATGGAGAGTTGAGATCTTCATGGATGGTTGAGAGATATGCTCCAACCAATCCCTTGATATTTTCTCGGATCTTAATTTATGGGATGTTGAAAGATTTTGTCTCCTAAAAATATTGAAGTAGTTTTCAAATGGAGATTCTATTTAAACCCCTTTTTGGAGGTCAAGAGGGGAGATATTGTTGATTCAAGAGATGTGTTTTTAAAGGAGAAGCATGTTGTAGGCTTGTTCGTGTATCCCTTTTAAAGAAAAATCAATAAAGAATGTTCATGGATTTCATGAACCTGGAGACGTAGCCAGGGGGTCTGGTGAACTTCATTAACATATCGTGTCCAAATCTCTTGTTATGCTTGCATGTTTCCTGTTTGTTTCTATTGAATGTATCTAATTCATTAGTAAATAAATATCTAAGGGATATAATTGCTCATGTTTATTTGCAAGAAAATGTCAGTAAAAGATCTTCAATCATATATTTTTGTTTAAGTAAGCACTCACAAAATGTTACAGATCAAGTGGTATCAGAGCAGGTCTGACGGTTTTGTAGATTGTGAATATCATCATGGGGAAATGATTGAAGCGAGCAAGACTTCAAGAGTTGTAAGAAATAAACCAATGCATTCGAGCAAAGAATTCAGGGCTCAGAAGGCTTCGACAAGTTTCAGAAGAAGAGAAGCAAGAGATTCAAGAGAAATCTTAGATTCATGGAGAATTGCTTAATGGAATTATTGAATAATTGCAGCTCAAATTGCAAGCCAAGGATGATCTTTTGGCTAAGTTACAACATGGTGAATGAGTGAAGGACAAATATTCTTCTACCATGGATGCACAAACCCAAACTGAGTATGCATTGAGAGTATTTCTTCATTTTATCTTTCATCTCAATATGATAATAATGTTGGGATGAAACTTCTCACTAAAATGGGATACAAAGGAGGTGGACTTGGCATTAATGGCCAAGTAGTCACTCAGTCATTGGAGGTTGTACCAAGACCACCATTTGCAAGTTTGGGCTATTGTAAGGAAGAGAATGGAGAATGCTTAAAGGTTACTGAAGAAAAATCCATCTCTTAACCATCGTATTCCAATAAAGGAATCAAGCCAGCTAGTTCTCATAAAATCAAGGACAATTCAAGAAGGTATAAAATATAAAAGTCATTCAAATTATTTTCTTAAATACAAGAAAAATGATTTATTCATTACATCTTATAACCATTATGTAGCCAAGCATCAAATGAAGAAATTTTGGGTTAAGAAGACAGATGTGTCCATGGGAATTGAGACAAATAAAAAACCACACCTTCCAATTCCTCCTGTCATGAATGCACAGTTGAATGGCAAATGAACGAATTATTGTAGTTATTGCAACATCAGTGGCCATTCGGAGTAGAAGTGTTGGAATTTGCATCTCAAAATTCGCCACCAAGTAGGCAGTTTGTGAAAAATACCATGAAGAAGGGGGGGTTCCATCAGCCATGGAAAAACACGGTTACAAGAATAAAGTGCTTGGTGTCGGTTGGGTAAGCAGTTAATAATGCTTCTGCAAATTTTATTTCATCTATTCTGCAAATTCTTGAGTTATATGGGGGCAAGTATCCCTCTTTTGATGAAAAATGGTCATAATTTTTCTATCTCAGATTCTAGAACTAACTATACCATGTCAAAGAGCTCGACGAGACAATTCCGACGGTGCTTGACTCCCATCAAACAGACTCTGTATGAGGCATCGACAATTGACATTGTAGCGAGAGTGATGTACAATGCAATCCATTAGTGGGGTTTGTTCAGGTGCCATTACAGAGAATAACAAAGGAAATATTTGAATACTAATCCAACACCATGTATTTTTTGTTATGTCTTATCACGTTTGGAAATTATACGATGTTGCCACTACGAAAGTGAACAAGAGTACGTCTCTTTTTCCAAAATAATGCGATTCGAGGGAAGAACATTCTACAAACATTGATTTGAAATTAAAAAGTGTGACTCCATTTACCAATAGAATGAACGTTCAAAAATAATACAACTACCAGTGCAATTAAAATCCTCCGGTTGAAGATGCAAATCGTATTGGTCGCATCAATATTGGCCACATTCATAATTGATATGGTCAAACTCTTCTTCCTTTTGGAGTTGTAAACGGAAATTCTCGAATTGAAAATGACCCGGGATTCTACGGAATCGTCACACCAATCTGTGGTTCGATCACCAGTTCGCCAGACTTGTCATCTAATCACCATTTAGATGTTGGATGATTTTCAATGTTTCTTCCTTTTCCAACGCACCATGATCCTGTATTTTTTTAGGGGTGTCAAAACACATGGTTTTGATTCTGATTAGACTGAAAAAAACCCATCGTGAAGGAACACTCGGACTTTTCATTTGCATGAAGGAACAACGAGGAAGAATTGGCCAAATTCATCGAGGTTCCTGATATTTTGATGCAATCCATTGACTAGATAGATAATTGATCCACAGTACATAATTTGCATTCAATCCCAAGAAAAATGGGATACCTCCACGACCATGAGATGGATTTGCATGGATGTTGATTTGTCATCAACAAAAATAATATTTCGAGGGGCAAAAAAATGTGGGAAGGATAAAGTCCATGCATGAAAACTATGGATTTGAAAATTTGGCAATTTTGTTGCCCCGATCATTGAGTTCATGATTTTGAAATTCGTGGCACTAAAATTGAAGCCAAATAGTGTGGGCGTCCTCTTATTTGATCGATGGCATATCTCACGTATATGATTTTGATTTCTTATATAGCCCAAAATACTCGCAGGAGAGATAATTTGTAGAGTTCGAGGTATTGGTCTCTTGGAGTTCATCATAATTGCTCCAAGCCGTGATTATGGCATTGGGATTTGAACAAAAATTTCAATAGTAGATGACTTCTCTATTATACGATGAGGAGACAAAATTCCTCCATGGAATCAAAGGTGTTCGGGCGTCGTTGTTGGAATTGATTACTACTGGAAGGTGAGTATCTTGATAGAGAACAAGTGTGAAGGTATTGTACGTATTCTCCCTCCATGAAATTATTCTGACGAAAAGAGATATTGAAGAACAACGATATCATGCAAATGAGGAAGACATATAGTTTCTTCATAGGCCACGATAGAGAAGAAGGAGGTTGAGATGTCTAATCACGTGAGCCATGATGAAAGAGACTATTGGGATATTGAACAACTCTGGCAGGGAAACTTTTCATCTTGACCCTATCGAGGGCCTTCATCATCATGGGGGTATGTTTATCACCAAAAGAATTGTGGTGAGTTTGATAAAGTCCTCATATCAGCTGAAAACATCCACTAAAATGGTGAAGAAATGTATGGTAACTATAAGTGCACTAATCCTTTAAGTTTTTGGAAATTGGCCATTTTGTTTATAGAGCAAGTCATCGATACATGGTTTGAGTTAGCCTTGTGCACATTCTGGTAGTGGATTTGAGACCACCACTAGTGCACTTTTAATTGCATTGTGACTATAAAGATTATGTTGCCATGATGTAATGGGATTTTGTAACCCCTTCTTTGTGCGAGGCATTATTATGCCTAAAGTCCATATTTGGAAATCATTGTAAAAATTGATCATGAATGTTTTATAAACTCATGATATGTATGGTCTTCTTTCAATTCTCTCATAATGGATTTTTAGTTGCACATTATGCAAAATATGTGTCAAAAATGTGATCTAGTAAATCATCCTCCAAGTCAAAGAAAGGGAGCCATCTTTTATACTTTGGTGGACCAATTTTTTTATCTGTGAGGAGGTGTGATCCAGGAGGATCCTCATAGTCAACAAATTCAAGTCGATCCCAGTTGCATCCAACATTGTCTAGCCAACAAATATCTCTCAAGGAACTTTCCGATGCATTTTTGAATGAGGTCAAATGGACTTCATATGATAGAGATATGTCATGTTGAAGTAAAGGGGAAAAATTGGAAAAATTCAAATGTAATGATTAATACACAATCAGCTTAGGTTCTTATGAAATTCATGTATTTTTCATTATAAAATGACATTATTTGGAGCAAGAGCTAAGAAGGATTTTAGTTAATAGTCTCAAGGATAGTCTCATGGAGAGTTGAGATCTTCATGGATGGTTGAGAGATATGATCCAACCAATCCCTTGAGATTTTCCAGGATCATAATTTAGTGGAACTTGAGAGATTTTGTCTCCTAAAAATCTTGAACTAGTTTTCATATGTTGACTCAATTTAAACCCCTTTTTGGAGGTCAAGAGGGGAGACCTTGTTGATTCAGGAGATGTATTTGTAAAGGAGAAGTAGGTTGTAGTCTTGTTCATGTATCCCTTTTCAAGCAGAATCAATAAAGTAGGTTCATGGAGTTCCTGAACCCAAAGACATAGCCAAGGGGTTTGGTGAACTATGTTAACATACTGTGTCCAAGTCACTTGTTATGCTTGCATGTTTCTTGTTTGTTTCTATTGAATGTATCTAATTCATTAGTAAAGAAATATCTAAGTTATATAATTGCTCATGTTTATTTGCAAACAAATGTCAGTAAAAGATATTCAATCGTATATTTTTGTTTAAGTAAGCACTCACAAAAGTTTACATATCACACACACACACACACACACACACACACACATATATATTATGTATTGCATAACCCCCTTGTGCAAGAATGCATAGTTATATATCATTCCTCATCAATTAGATACTTTATTCACAACATCTTGTGTACAAGGCTATGTCATGGTCTATGTCATAGTCATCGTATAGGTATAGGTCATGATCTACATCTTTCCATGTCTAGGTCTAGGTCTAGGTATTGACATCTCTAGGTCAAGGACATTTATTTCCTTGCAATGTAGGGAGGGGTGGTGAAGAGAGAGTAAGAAAGAGAGTGTGAGAGGGGGAGAGGGGAATAAAAATAGATTGTGTGAGAGTGAGGGACCGTGAGATGGGGGGGGTTGTGGAGAGAGAGTGAGAGAAGGAAGGGGGTTAGATAGAAGAAAAGAAATCAAGGTGGGGAGAGTGGGAGAGAGAGAGGGATGGGGATAGAGGGAGAAAGAGAGTGAGGTTTAGATGAAAGAGGTGAAGAGAGAAGGGGGTAGAGATGAATTGTTTTAGAGTGTGAGACGGTGGGAGAGGAAGACCAAGAGGGGGGTAGAGAGAGAGAGATAGGTGGGAGAGAGAGAGAGGAGAGACAGTGGGAGGGAGGGGGAGAAAGGGAGGGAGGCGAGGGGTAGAGAGAGATTGTGTGAGAGTACATATAGATAAGTGTTATGTCATATATAATATAGCATGCATTGAACATTGATTGCGAATAAAGAATACCGAATCCACTAAAATATTATTCTTATATTAAAATCAAAAAGCATAATCAACGTACCATAATCATAATTAAACCATATTAAATCATTATTAAACTGTATATGAATGGTAATATCCATAAAATATAATTATTAAACAATAGGTATAGGCATAAGAGGGAGAGAGAGAGGGAAAAGGGGGGTAGAGAGAGAATGTGTGTGTGAGAGGGGGGAGTGCAAGAAAGAGAGGGGAGTTGGACAAGGAGTGTTTGAGTGTGTGAGAGGGAGGGAGAGGGAGACAAAGAGAGGGAGTAGAGAG